>AYEL01088319.1:0-32170 GCA_000484575.1 Olivierus martensii
AGCAATAAAGATAATCAACATGTCACAACAAGCCCCGCTCTACCCTACAATATATTTGCCTATATTCTGGAGCATAAAACTATTTTGAATATATAAAATTTCACAATTTTAATAATATCAAGTTAATATAGAAATATTTTTAACATCGAATAAATAATTATTACGAATTGTACAATATCTAGCTAATTTAAATGCGAAAGAATTGAACTAAAAAGTATTTCAATAATGAAACATGAGACGGAGAAAAAATAACCAATGAAAAGAAGAGCTAATGGACTTAAAATGTTCTCCACCTTTAGAGGACTTGCTGTACTTATCGAATTTAGGTTGTGGTCGTTCGATTCTAAGCCAAAATCCTTCGTCGGAAAAGAAGAGCTAATGGACTTAAAATGTTCTCCACCTTCAGAGGTCTTGCTGTACTTATCGAATTTAGGTTGTGGTCGTTCGATTCTAAGCCAAAATCCTTCGTCTAAACTAACTGGTTTTTCTGTCGTAGTTTAGACAAAATGGTAGAAGCGTGTCGTCAATCCAGCTTCAAATAGGCGTGATATTCTGTAATTGCATAATAAAGTTATTTTAATATTGAAATAATAAAAACTAATTGTTTAGTTCAATATTTCGATAAATTAAATCTTTGTTACATCTTATTGAAGATAGATTTATAAGGGAATCCTTTCTTCAGAATGTAAATCTTCATAAATGTTTCAAAAGAATCTTTAATTGTTCAATTCAAAATTTCGATAAATTAAAACTTTGTTACATCTTATTGAAAATAGATTTATAAGGGAATCCTTTCTTCAGAATGTAAATCTTCATAAATGTTTCAAAAGAATTAATTGCATAGTAAAGTTATTTTAATATTGAAATAATAAAAACTAATTGTTTAGTTCAATATTTCGATAAATTAAATCTTTGTTACATCTTATTGAAGATAGATTTATAAGGGAATCCTTTCTTCAGAATGTAAATCTTCATAAATGTTTCAAAAGAATCATCGGATAGCAAATAGTTTTCACCACCATACTTATTAATCAGTTTTTTAATTGCAAATTCGTCTGTAATATAAGCAAAGCGTTCTTCTGTTACTTTTTTGAATGCATCTTCATCATTAATATAAAAGTTGTTTTCTCTTTGGATGTGATGAGCTATTGCTTTAGTCATTATTGATTTCGATCCCTGTGACAATGGAAATAGGAATATAAAATTTTCTTAAGTTGTTAGATAAATGAATAAAAAGTTAATAACACACAAAACATAAATAACATCTTCAGTAGAACTAATTAACAGAAAGAATAAAATTGAAAAACTTGGATGAGAATTTGTAATATAGATTTTATAAAATAAGATTTGTATCTAATTATTTCTTTTGTTAAAATAAATATATATATTGCATGTTTTTATTCAAACAGAAAGAATAAAATTGAAAAACTTGGATGAGAATTTGTAATAAGTTTTGTATCTAATTATTTCTTTTGTTAAAATAAATATATATATTGCATGTTTTTATTCAAAATATTCTTTAGAAATATAAAATTATGTATACTATCTCGAAAAATATTTTTTCTATTATTCTCATAAATGAATTCTATTAAAATTAGTTACACTGCACTGTATATAGAGAAGCTAAATGTTAAAATAAATAGGAAACTGTTATAGCAATATAAAATTATATATACTATCTCGAAAAATATTTTTTCTATTATTCTCAAAAATGAATTCTATTAAAATTAGTTAGCTAAATTTTAAAATAAATAGGAAACTGTTTCATCATTATATTCATTATGTTTACAATTATCTATAATCCCATTCTTTATAATTATAAAGAATGGGATTATAGATATAAGACACGGCAAAGATACGGCGTACAAACCGGAAGTTGCGTCACTTTCAGTTTCAGTTTTAAGGCTAGGAATCCACTACACCTGAAAACACACCTGAAACTTAAAACTGAAACTGAATAGACACGGCGAAGATACGGCGTACAAACCGGAAGCTGCCTCACTTTCAGTTTCAGTTTTAACCCTAGGAATTCACTACACCTGAAAACACACCTGAAACTGAAAACTGAAACTGAAAGTGACGCAGCTTCCGGTTTGTACGCCGTATCTTCGCCAGAAACTCACCTGAAAGTACAGTATAAATAAACTTAACGTCTCAGTTTCAGGTCTAACTACGTAGCCAATCAGAGTTTAGTATTCAATAGCTAAGATGGCGGTGCGCAGACCAAGAAAAATTTTCGGTTCAAGACTTTTAGGTTCTGCGCATTTAATGCTATGAATAATAAAAAGCTCTTATTTTATTAATTTCTTTCGTGTTTTAAGTCAGATAGATTATACGAATCTTAAGAAAAGTAATGATTTATAATTTTAACAGCAGAAAATAAGAGAATAACTTTAATCTAATGACCGAATTTAAATAGCCAGTCAAATTAGTAAATTAGAAATTACGAGTATTTCCAAATTATAACAATTAAAATACTGTAATCCGTATTAGTAGTAACTTTTTTTAAAGAATATATGCATTGAAATTTTACAAAAAGAGAGCAAAGTATTAAATGAAGGTGTTTTCATATAACACTTTATAATTTTATCAGAAACAATTCAAGAAAAGAAAAAAGAAATCATTCAAAGAAACCAAAATTTCTTTGTTTAAAAATAAAGAAGTTTCTGATATCAGCAGTAAAACATCTGTAAAACAATATATCATATATTACTGTTATTTGAAAAAAATTTGAATCTATCCATGAAATTTAATGGTCGACAAAATAACACTTTTGATTTTATAATGTACTTGTTTTCTAAACCAGTAATAAAACTCCTTAAAACTGTGGGGAATCGGAGTTCGAATTATACGTAACTTATCCTGCTCCCCGTCTCCGTCGGTCATATCTAGGTCAAACGAGGGAGAAAAGAAAGAGGAAAAAAACGGAGTTTTGTCAAACAACTCCGAAGAAATATGACGACATTATAGATGGTATTTCGATCAGCTCGCGAACTTCGTCCACAATAACAATAAATCACTGAGAATGTTTATATAAGGTATACGCCGAATAGTTGCGAATCGGACAGTTGGTTCGGCGAATATTCAAGAAATAAACATATTTATTCTCAGCACAGAAATAAGGATCAAAAAGGATCACGAATATTTAACAACCGATGCGCCCTCGATCGGGGCTTGTTCCACGATTTTCAGATCTGCTCTTTAACGACCGCCGAATTCGTTTGATTCCACTTCCCCGATCTACTACTTCATCTGTTCCTGGCCTCGTAGTTCGCTGGCACTATGACGATTTCTTTATTACCGGGTATTCCACCGTATATCTTCTTCGACCTTAGATCGTCGATTTTTCTTGAGGTATACAATCCATGTATTTATCTAGATACGAGATTTCCCACTTTCTGTCTTCGGAAATCTCGCTCTTTGGAATTTCTGACACCTCAAGCATAGTCCGTATTCGCACCTTCGAGACATCTCCTCTGTGTGTGTGTGCCTTCAATTTCTTTTAACAAGAACTAAAGACTGTAATACTAAACATTAACAGTCTCGACAACCTCCGCCGAATTTGTGATTCCCGGTTGTTTTTCCCCGTATAAATAAAAGCCTTATATCTCAGGTATCTTCTCTTTCATTATAAGATCATCGATCACAATAGTTTGTGATGGAGATCTCTCTTTCTAAATAAAGGAAGTTGTTCTTGATGAACGTAGTCTTTCTGTCGATTTGCCGAACAGAACACTCATTACACGTCCTTATCCGCGCTTCCACTTCATACTGCATTTAGGCCTAACGCCTCTCATTATAGTCCTCTATCGATCTCACAAAACAAAATACTACGGGCAGAATATAAAATTCATATATGATCAATTCATAAAACTTAATGGACAAAGGACAGAACGCAATGGAGAAAGCTCATCAAAAACAGCGACCCGATATAGAAATCGGAGGGAGCTTAATGATGATGATCAATTCATAAAACTTCTCTAGAAAATGGTCTGCCGGATGGCCGCGTGGGAAAGCTTCGGCTTACTACCCTGGAGGATCCGGGTTCAAATCCGGGTCCCACACCTCCAATTTTTCAGGAGGGGTCCGGGCCCGGCCTGTTGAACCCCATCCTTCAACCATCCGGTTGACCCCATCATGGGTGCTGGCCAGCCTGTGATGGGAGCTATAAATGGCCGCCGCCAGATAAAGAATATCCCATGAGGATATGGCGGCGTAATAAAACTAACCTAACCTCTAGAAAATGCGGATTAAAACAAGACACAAATAGAACAGTTTCAAAAATAACGATATATCCAATTAATTGGTTTATTAGATGCTTTTGAATGTGTCGGCTGGATAAATAACGACATATCCAATTAATTGGTTTATTAGATGCTTTTGAATGTGTCGGCTGGATGGCCTCGTGGTAAAGCTGTGGTTTACACCCTGGCTGTGTATCTTCTTCGACCTTAGATCGTCGATTTTTCTTGAGGTATACAAGCCATGTATTTATCTAGATACGAGATTTCCCAGTCTCTGTCTTCGGAAATCTCGCTCTTTGGAATTTCTGACACCTCAAGCATAGTCCGTATTCGCACCTTCGAGACATCTCCTCTGTGTGTGTGTGCCTTCAATTTCTTTTAACAAGAACTAAAGACTGTAATACTAAACATTAACAGTCTCGACAACCTCCGCCGAATTTGTGATTCCCGGTTGTTTTTCCCCGTATAAATAAAAGCCTTATATCTCAGGTATCTTCTCTTTCATTATAAGATCATCGATCACAATAGTTTGTGATGGAGATCTCTCTCTCTAAATAAAGGAAGTTGTTCTTGATGAACGTAGTCTTTGTGTCGATTTGCCGAACAGAACACTCATTACCCGTCCTTATCCGCGCTTCCACTTCATACTGCATTTAGGCCTAACGCCACTCATTATAGTCCTCTATCGATCTCACAAAACAAAATACTACGGGCAGAATATAAAATTCATATATGATCAGTTCATAAAGCTTCTCTAGAAAATGCGGATTAAAACAAGACACAAATAGAACAGTTTCAAAAATAACGACATATCCAATTAATTGGTTTATTAGATGCTTTTGAATGTGTCGGCTGGATGGCCTCGTGGTAGAGCTGTGGCTTACCACCCTGGAGGATCCGGGTGGTAAGCCACAGCCTTACCACGAGGACTTTACAACAGCTTTACCAGTTTCAAATCCTAGTCCCACATCTCCAGTTTTTAGGTGGGGTCCTGATTGGGTCCGTTGAATCCCATCCTTCAACCATGCGGTTGACCCTTTACACCCTGCCTGGAGGATCCGGGTGGTAAGCCACAGCTTTACCACGAGGACTTTACAAGAGTTTTACCAGCTTCAAATCCAAGTCCCATATCTCCAGTTTTTTAGGTGGGGTCCTGATTGGGTCCGTTGAATCCCATCCTTCAACCATGCGGTTGACCCCATCATAGGTGTTGGCCAGCCTGTGATGGATTCTATAAGTGGCCGTCGCCAAATACAGAATATCCCATGAGGATATGGCGGCTTAACTAAACAAAACAAAACAAAAAAATCTATATTTGAATGTACTGTTTGAAAAAGAAAGTTCTTATTACTCCACTCTATAATCATTTATAAATAAAGTATTATAGACTGTGACTTATCCGGATATGGCGGCTTAACTAAACAAAACAAAACAAAAAAAACTATATTTGAATGTACTGATTGAAAAAGATAGTTCTTATTACTCCACTCTATAATCATTTATAAATAAAGTATTATAGACTGTGACTTATCAATTACTTTAAATGAAATAATTAATGCTTGATATACTTTTAATTTTAAAATAACTGACTATATTTTCATAATTAAATATAAATTCCAACTTATTCAACAACTTTACGATGTCACTTTATTTTATAATTATCTTGTGAAAATAATTTTGTACATAGGTGCACAATGAACACTGCAGACCAGTTTGTAATAATAATATTCTCGAGGATCAAATTACGTAAGGAAGAAGAAACTGGTTGTAATACTAATTTATGATTATTTATACTTTGAAAATGCAATTTCAGAAAAACAGATACATCATTTAAAGAAAATTTAATAATAACTTCATTAGTCCAACATAAATTTTATTCTATTAAAACGTCATTTAAAGAAACGTCATTTAAAGAAAATTTAATAATAACTTCATTAGTCCAACATAAATTTTATTCTATTAAAATTAGTTTTAAAAAATATTTTTCAACACGATTGTAAATTTAAATCCTGCCCGGATATCCTGTTAAGTTATAATACTACAAACTTTCAATTAAAAGAAATGTCTGCCTAAGAACTTTTGCACTCAGATTTAAGGATCTAATCTAATAAATTTCAGGTTAGTTTTCTGCTGAATAATCAGTCACAATTGTAACAAATATAAAAAAAATTATCAGCTCTGCATCCTTCTTGACTTCATTTCTTACAAACAGTGTATTGTATCCAGTTTCTCCACTATGGCTGTTACAAATTTAATTACACACAAAAGAAGAATAATTTTCTTCTGCCTAAGTACTTTTGCACTCAGATTTAAGGATCTAATCTAATAAGTCTCAGTTTAGTTTTCTGCTGAATAATCAGTGTCACAATTGTAACAAATATAAAAAAAAATTACGCATAGTTTTACATTTTCTTTTTTATAATGAAACAAAAATAAAAGCAAAACATCAGTCAATTCATCTTCATTTGATTTCTATCTGCCATGTTTATTTTATGTATGTTTTAATCACCACTGGAATGGCATTATCAGATAATTTTCAGGTAATAGAAAGTAGACAGGTATGCCTACTACCAGGTACAGCATTTATTTACTATACACATTATAAACAAGTTATACAATAATTTGTTTATAAGTTACAATAAGTTAAGATTTAAAGTCAAAATTTTGAATAACATTTACGAAATTTCAGAAAATGAGCAACAAAATAAAATATGTTATTAAAAAGAGATTATTGAAATAGAAATTACTTATAAGTGTAAATTTATTTTAAATGAAATATTATCAATTATGTGCAGAATAAATATATTTCTTTACTTTTATAATTAATATATACTATCTCCAGATTATTATAGATTTTAAATTTACATAATTTGCTTTTTTTATTTTATATTAACACATCATTTTCAATGATTATTTGTTAGCAGAACTCAGAAAATTATGTTACATTGTTGGATTATTATTATTATTGTAAAAGATAATTAATCAAGAACATCAAAAAATGGAAAAGCTATCTCAACAGCAAATTATAATGCTTCAAGATATTTTCGAGTCCTTTGATAAAAACAAATCTGGAATTATCGATTGCTCGGAATTCGAAAATGTGATGAAAACATTGGGTTACAGTCTGTCTGAAACTCAATTGCATGATATAAAAGAAGAGTTTAGCGTAAACAACATCGATTACATTGATTTTCCTATGTTTTTAAGATTGGTGTGTGAACAAGTGGAAAAAATTTCCGATAAGCAGAACATCTTGAAAGCATTCACTATCTTAGATCCATCTGGAACAGGTTACATTTACATAGATGAATTGCGTTACGTGCTGACAACTCACAATTTAACAGACGAAGAAGTGGATGCTCTTCTGGAACAGATAGAAGTAGATGATGGAGGAAGAATCGATTACAAAGAATTCGTCAATTTAATCATTTCAAGTGTATAGAACAATAAATTTGGCATCATTTAAAGTTCAACTATTTTTAGCCACAATCAAAATTTTTATGAATTCAAAAATTATAACTGTACATTGGGATTAAAATTACTTACTTTTATACTTTTTTTCTTTTATCTTTACTCTATGTAAAAAAAAAACGAAACTGAACACATATATAATCAATTGCTTTTTTATAAATTTCTGTGTTATGTTAGGCACATTCTATAGAAAATTTATATATTAAAAAGTATATTATATATATATAAAAATACATTTCATTTTTTTCTGAATTTTGTAATATGTAAATTCTCAGAAATGGTCAATAATTGTTGAAATATATAATAATAACTAAAGCATTCTGCACTTTTACTTTGCTGTTGTCTGGAGTTATTTTGCTATATAAATAACATAGTGCCATGAATGTTTAAATAAATAAATCAATAAATATCATCATCATTACAAATGCTGTTTTCTATTTGTGGTAATTACTTACCCCATATATTATCCTTTTAATACTTTCGCAACAGCACATACAATTGATGTTTGCGACTATATTAGTTAACCATAAACGATTTTATCATTAAATTGTGAATAATTAATTCAAATTTTATTCTTAATTTATTTTTATTGAATACGATATTATTTTAACTATACACCAACATTGCATTTATCTATTTAAAACAATTAATAAATTAATGCAATAGGCAGAATTGTTTTGATGTTTCGTAGAATATACGTTTTTTTGTGTGTGTTTTTAAAACTATGTTGAATGAACATTTGCATGCAATTAACTTCAAGGACTAAGTGCGAGACACAACAAGAAATAATGGGCCACTGATTTCACGAAAATGTGAATTTTGAAATTTTGAAACTTCTACTCAGTTTGCTGTTTTACAATTAATGCCATTAAAGAAATGTATGAAAAATTTAAAGACTAAAATGTGATATAAACATAGACGGTATTAGTTGTAATTTCAACTATAAACTACTTGTAATATTTATTTACTTCATTTATACTTTAGTTTGATAAAATTTTAGTATTTGTCTCATTTCACACCGTATTGTACAAAATAAGATAAAATATCTTAATGCAAATGAATGGAATTTTCGAAATGTAAAAATGTAATATTTTATGACTATTTTTATATAATTATAAAACAAATAATAAGCAAATTTAATAATAAATCGATTTATTTCTAATATTTACATGATCATTCTATAAATTCTCAAATATTTCATTTCCCGCTTTATATTAGATCCTATACAGGTAGTTAATTTTGAAGAAAAAATTAATTAAAACAGAATAATATATTTAACTGATCAGAGCTTCTATAAAAATATAAAGATATATAATACAATATTATTCTTTCGATGAAAATTGTGATCGACTCCTTCATATAAAAAGGAGAAGAATTATACAAAAATGAGAAAAATCCGAATTATGGAATAATCAATATAGAAGTCAATATTTAAAAAGTTGATTATACAATTTTATAAAATTAATTAAAACATCACAAAACAATTATTATTTCTATAGCCATATATGCGGCCGAAATATGGATCCTAAACCAAACTGAAATTCATATTGTGAGATCCGGAGGACTCACCATCGTTTCCATGTTATTTGAATTTATTCTTATTGTAACAATTGTTTAATTTCTCATGTTATTCAATTTGTAACATTTATTTGTGAAATTATTCTTTTATTTAATTTTGTATAATTTTGTAACTTTGCATATTTTTTATCAGTTAAAAGCAAAGGAAACGACATTTAGCTTCCTTTTTGATTCACTTTATCTAAACAGTTGGTTTGGCAACAGCCTGGACAATGAACAGATGTCAGAATATGTCGGACAACCAACGAGGAACTCTAAATCTTGCTAACAGCTAAGATTTCGACATCCAAGTGATGTCACTATGTGACTCAGGAGCTCTCCCTGCTGGTCAACAGATAAAAGGCGAGGGGAGAGGCGGAGTCGATGATGAGTTCATTGTTGAGTACTAAGGATTACCATCCAGGAGATAACGAAGACTCTCTGAAGAAGTCCGACTCATCCAGGACACTTGTCCAGGTATGTAGCACTTAAGGAGCGATTACACAAGTCAACCCGACTACCGACTGCATAACTTACGAACCGTTTTGCTCGTTTGCTATTCACAACCCATTTAGGATCGATTGCTACCTACAAAATATTCACGAACCATTAGCACGTTCGCAAATCGTCAAATTAGTTAAAAATTTTATAGATTCAAATCGATTCCTTTGTTTTCTTTAACATTATAATTATTCTATTTCTTATTTGATAATAAATGTTATTGTTTATGATATATTTATATCTCTTGCTTGATTGGTGTCTTTCCTTCGACCTGGACTTCTGTGAGTCTTACTCACGCTAGCCGCTCGGACATTAAACATGTTAATAAATAACTAACGCGACCGTTAATAAACACGCTCGCTAATAGACAGCCATCCTTGACAATATTAGAAAGTATCTTCTGTCCATCACTCGGACGTTAGTGTTAAGGAATTACTATAATCTTCCTCTGGTGTCAGGACTGACCGCTGACCGTCGAACAACAATCGACGACAGCGCCACCTTGCGGGATTCTCACAATATGATATTCCTAAGAAACATTAATAAAAGACCCTGGTCAGCATGCAATACACGGATCTGGACCGCCGGGCCTTTGGCCCGGCAGTCCAGATCCGTGTAGAGTTCCACGACAGGCTCTCAGTGACGAATGTAGACACTTCAGAAGCAGTCCTGGTATAGAGGTCCACAAGCGAGTGAGCCTGGAATGACGGACTTCGGAACCACCAACGCGAAATGACCCCTTTAGGAGCCTCGCGGGGTCAGATAGTGGTCATAAGTTATTCCAACCTCTTACCCACAGGGGATATTGAAAATATTACTTTAAATTTTAAAATATTTATAGTGAAAGATATCAATTTTTACGGTGTCAAATTGCTTTCTCTACAAATAGCAATAAAATTTTCAAATAAAATAAATTATTTTTAGTAAAGTAGCAAGAAGTTATGTTTTTAATTATTTATTTTTTGAAAGATTTAGTTTATTCTACATTTACAGAATAGATATAAATAATTTTTGCTACGTATTCAAAAAAGATATTTTTTCGTATTTGTAAAGTTGAATAGCTAGGTTGATTGTATCTCAAACATCAATCAGTCTAGCTGCTAAAGTCAAATTGATGCTGTTATCAATGGAAATTTTATTTATATTTTAAAAATTCGGATACCGTAAAAACAATGAAGATTTACAGAATATTTCCTGAAATTTTTAGTTTTCTAGTATTTGAAGAACTTGTAGTAGAACTTGTAGATTCGTGTAGTAGAATGTATAGTAAGAAGCAAGTTTCTTTGATTAGCTATTTTAAGCCATATAGGACTGATAAAAGTTGAATATGAATGACTGGCAAAATAAGCAAGAAGATCACCTTCTCAGTTAAATAGATTTTTTAACATAACAGATTTTAAGAAATAAAAAAGAATAGTTCTGGATTATAATGTGATAGCAGTTGTTTTCATTTGTGTTTAGTTTAGTTGAAGCATTATCATTGTTAAAAAAAGTAACAATTCTCTCTAAGATAATAATATTGTTCCTTATCTGTTACAAAATTAACGAATGCGGTAGGTATCTTAATATATTGCTAATTTTCTTGTATACTTTATTATAGAACATATTCTCTAATCTTATAACTATATTCTCTAATTTTTGATTATAAATTGATTATTAAACTCTTGAATAGTGTTTTCTCGATAAACTTATTTAGTGTGACTTTGACTTCATAAAATGGCTTTAAATGGAAACAATAGTACAGCAGTTAACATTAGACTAGTTAAACGGATACAGTGGCGAGACTATGAAATCGTTCAACCACCAAATGATACAGTTAGCTGTTTAGCATTTACTCCTATATTGAATCAAAATTTTTTAGTTTCTGGTAGTTGGGATAACGAGGTATGCTTGAATAGAAATATTTAATGATTTTATAGAATAAATAATACAAAATAATATTTTTAATACAAAATTAGTTGAGATGTTGGGAAGTTCTTGACTGTAATAACGCTGTTCCTAAAGCAATGCAGCTTCATCAAGGTCCAGTATTGGACATAACTTGGAGTGCAGTAAGTTGAAAATTAATAAATATTCAACTAATTATAATCCCGTGTATTGCATGCTGTCCAGATCCGTGTATTGCATGCGGTCCAGATCCCGGCGGTCCAGATCCGTGTAGAGTTCCACGACAGGCTCTCAGTGACGGATGTAGACACTTCAGAAGCAGTCCTGGTATAGAGGTCCACAAGCGAGTGAGCCTGGAATGACGGACTTCGGAACCACCAACGCGAAATGACCCCTTTAGGAGCCTCGCGGGGTCAGACAGTGGTCATAAGTTATTCCAACCTCTTACCCACAGGGGATATTGAAAATATTACTTTAAATTTTAAAATATTTATAGTGAAAGATATCAATTTTTACGGTGTCAAATTGCTTTCTCTACAAATAGCAATAAAATTTTCAAATAAAATAAATTATTTTTAGTAAAGTAGCAAGAAGTTATGTTTTTAATTATTTATTTTTTGAAAGATTTAGTTTATTCTACATTTACAGAATAGATATAAATAATTTTTGCTACGTATTCAAAAAAGATATTTTTTCGTATTTGTAAAGTTGAATAGCTAGGTTGATTGTATCTCAAACATCAATCAGTCTAGCTGCTAAAGTCAAATTGATGCTGTTATCAATGGAAATTTTATTTATATTTTAAAAATTCGGATACCGTAAAAACAATGAAGATTTACAGAATATTTCCTGAAATTTTTAGTTTTCTAGTATTTGAAGAACTTGTAGTAGAACTTGTAGATTCGTGTAGTAGAATGTATAGTAAGAAGCAAGTTTCTTTGATTAGCTATTTTAAGCCATATAGGACTGATAAAAGTTGCATATGAATGACTGGCAAAATAAGCAAGAAGATCACCTTCTCAGTTAAATAGATTTTTTAACATAACAGATTTTAAGAAATAAAAAAGAAGAATATGAATGACTGGCAAAATAAGCAAGAATATCACCTTCTCAGTTAAATAGATTTTTTAACATAACAGATTTTAAGAAATAAAAAAGAATAGTTCTGGATTAAAATGTAAACTTAAATGTGAAACTGTGATAGCATTTGTTTTCATTTGAGTTTAGTTTAGTTGAAGCATTATCATTGTTAAAAAAAGTAACAATTCTCTCTAAGATAATAATATTGTTCCTTATCTGTTACAAAATTAACGAATGCGGTAGGTATCTTAATATATTGCTAATTTTCTTGTATACTTTATTATAGAACATATTCTCTAATCTTATAACTATATTCTCTAATTTTTGATTATAAATTGATTATTAAACTCTTGAATAGTGTTTTCTCGATAAACTTATTTAGTGTGACTTTGACTTCATAAAATGGCTTTAAATGGAAACAATAGTACAGCACTTAACATTAGACTAGTTAAACGGATACAGTGGCGAGACTATGAAATCGTTCAACCACCAAATGATACAGTTAGCTGTTTAGCATTTACTCCTATATTGAATCAAAATTTTTTAGTTTCTGGTAGTTGGGATAACGAGGTATGCTTGAATAGAAATATTTAATGATTTTATAGAATAAATAATACAAAATAATATTTTTAATACAAAATTAGTTGAGATGTTGGGAAGTTCTTGACTGTAATAACGCTGTTCCTAAAGCAATGCAGCTTCATCAAGGTCCAGTATTGGACATAACTTGGAGTGCAGTAAGTTGAAAATTAATAAATATTCAACTAATTATAGCATATATAAAATTTAAAAAAAATTATAAAATTTCAGGATGGTAGTAAAGTGTTTTCTGCTTCCTGTGATAAAACTGCGAGAATGTGGGATCTGAATACTAATCAATCAATTCAGATTGGACAAGTAAGCAATCTGTTGATCTAAATATATAGTATTATATAAAATTAAAAAATGAAGAGGAAAATTCTTAAGTAAAAGTGTTTTCTGTATAGAAAAATATAGAGGTAGTCCTCAACTCACGATTGTTCGACTTATATTCTGAATTTGGTTATTTTAGAACCTACTGGCTAAAAATATAGTAAAGCAATTACTTAACTATCTTGGAATCCGGATTCGATTCCGGATGACCTTGAAGACAATGAATCAAATTCGGACGATTATACATCATCTTAAAGGATTCAGTATTCCATTATCTATTATTGTTACTAAGATTATTACCATTATATTTTATTATTGACTTGCGACTGGGTTATGAAACATAACCTCATCGTAAGACCAGAACAACCTGTATACGCTAGTCTTAAGCTAAAATGTAGCTACAGTATAATTTTATTCTATTGTGAGATCGAAATCATTATAAATATTACTTTGTAGTGTATACACTTTGTAGTGAACATGAACTATAAAACTGTATTGAATATATAGAAGATAATTTATCAGGAAAAGATGATAATATGCTATTCTTGCGGCATAAATATTTTTAGTTATCATTTTCCTATATGTAAGATTGATATTTATAACACACGAATTTGTTTAGGTTAAATTAATGCGTAATCAGCTTCATTAATATTAAACATCCAGTTAATGTCCCTTCAATAAAAAAGCTCTTTGCATTTGAGAATTGATTGATATAAATTATGAAATTTTGTGAAAAATTGCTTTCATTAAGATTGTTTATCAAAGTTGTTTAGTGTATTAACTTAATAATATAAACACCACGTTTTATTTTGTATTTTACTATGTGTTAATGTTTATGTTTATGCATCCTATATTCTTCTATGTCAATAGACTTATTTAAATATCTTGATATTTTAGCACGAATCTTCAGTCAAGACTATAAACTGTATTACAGCATCGAATTATTCTTGTGTTATGACAGGAAGTTGGGATAAAACATTGAAATTTTGGGATGGAAAGAGCCCAAATCCAATATTGAATGTTAATCTTCCGGAAAGATGCTACTGTGCACATGTTGTGAGTGATTTCTTTCGTTTCATATGAATTAACTATTTATATAAGTATGTTATAACTGAATTGGAATATTGCCTGACGATTATTTAAAAAATTAACGAAATCGCCTATACTGGATCCTGATCAAAAAATCCTGTAAATTTATTTTAATGTACTGTAGTAATCTAGTCTGAACATATTTTTTTTTTTTAAATTAAGATCGTAAATAAAAAAAAAACACATAAATTAATAAGTGGAAAAAATAAAGTAATATTGTTATTTATATATTGTACATTTGGCATTTAATATTATTATTTTACATTGATAATCTAGACATATCCTATGGCTGTAGTGGGTTTGGCAAACAGAATGATAATTATATATAATCTGGAAGGAGGATTCAAAGAATATAAACGAATGGAATCGCCTGTATCATATAAAGTAAAAGTGATAAATACACATTATAGCATAAAGAATTTTCATAAGATACTAATAATTTATTTGTTTAGATTCGTTGCTTACTCAGCTTCATTAAAAACAATAGAGCTGGGTTTATTCTGGGAAACGAGGCGGGTTCCATCGCTTTACAATACGTTGACACAATTAAACCAGAAGAGAATTTTACTATCAACTCTCATCGACGTGAAGTTAATCACGTTATCGATATTTATCCAGTGAGTATAATTTTTTATTAATATTTTACAATGTCTCACGAAAACTAAAAATCATTATGTTATTATTATTTCTAGATAAATGATTTGTCTCTGCATCCATTTAGTAACACATTAGCATCTGTTGGTGCTGATTGCAGGTACAAATTTTGGAATATAGATAACCGTTGCTATTTAAAATCGTCACAGTTTTTCGAACAGCCTCTTACTAGTTGCTGCTTCAATTCAAATGGAAATATTTTTGCTTATTCTGAAGGTTACGACTGGTCTAAGGTAGAATGGTTCTATTTATAAGTGATTAGAAGAACGATATATTTTTATATGAATTTTTTATTTTAATATAGGGTCACGAGTTCTATAGGAAACAATCTCATATTTATTTACACGATGTTGGAGAAGCAACATTAAATAGAATAAAAATTGCTTGATAAACTATTCCTTTTTATCTCTGTCTATTTTATCATTGTAACTATTTTGTTTTTATGGTTAGAGTATTAAGATTTTTACAACGGAAATTTAAATTATGTTTTTACTACTTTCTTTATATAAAATTTTTTACATATCCTCTTACTTTTCTAATGAATAATCCATAACTTGTCCATAAAAATTTAACACGGCAAGCACTTTGTAATATTTTTGTCATGAACAAACGGCATGCATCATTAAATAAGAACTAGATTTAAACAATTATATATGATCACGTATAAAAATTCATATAAAACTACAGTTGTAAAATATATCTAAAATTGTTAGAATAACTAAAATTTTCTTTCATTCTACAAGTCTCCTATACATACTGATGATTACAGTAAGAGAACTATAATTTGATCTGTTATTCACCAAAATTATAAAGCATATAGCACAACAGAATATGGCTGATTTTATATAAAAAATGATATTGTAAAATTAAATTAGTCTATTCTTCTAACGCTATTTAAAAATCATCTTCCATCATTTCTGGAGTATGTTAAAATAATTCTGACGGATAAGAAAAACTGATTTATGAAGGGGCAAAAGATAGAGGATATTCATAAGCATGAAAACTGTTAAACAAATGACACCAGTTTAAGTAATATTTTTAATAAGTGATCATATAAGCCAAAGAAAATTTGTACTGAAATCTCCAAAGTTGAAGAAATTCGCTTGATAAATTAAACAGAATTTCAAATTAATCGTTATTAAATTAATTATTACGATTAATTATTATTTATTGTAAATAGCCGCTATTTATTTAACAGATCTAAATACTAATCCTAGTCTTTTTCATTTTGATATTACTAATAGCGAAATGCTAAAAAATTTCCAAAAGAATCACACATATCAGTTCATAACATATTTCAGTTAAATTTAATTTTCACATATAAAAAACACGATTATCAAATATTAACAGCAATGACTGAAGATTAAAAATTCACAAAACTACTATAGTGAATGCATAAAAATTAACTGAAAGTCAATTATCACAAATAAATTTGCTTTTAGAAAGATTTATCGTATATAGAGTATGTGTATCCGGTAAAAATTTCACTATCACTGCTTTTGTTCATTGAGGACTGATTTGTTGCAAAGTCTTTCTCATTGGTGATGTTACTGTTATCACTTACAGTGATTTCATTTGTTTGTATGGAATCCATTTCGATATTCTCTGGGGAATTCCTGGTTATTTCACTATTTTGATCAAATAACTTCCGAAATGAATCCATCGAGTCTTCGTTTTCTTCTTTTCTTCCGAAAGGAAGCAAAAACATCCAAACGATAGCTATCCAGATAAAACATTGAAAAATTGCAAAACAAACAGATAGAACATATAAAATCGTACCGAAGACATATTTTTTATATTTCGGATCATAATAATATGACGAAAGAAAGAAAGCAGATGTTGCAAATAAAAAGAAAACAAACGGACAGTAGATGAAAACAAAGTGATAAGGACTGCTTAAATTCAAAACACAGTTGATAAAATTTTTAACCGATGAATTTCTTTCATGTTTTGATGAAATAGTATTTTCGGCATTACTATTAAATTCCATTTCCTCTAATGAGTGAATATCTACATACGTCTCTGAATCTTCGACTGTTTCTACCATTTCTAAAAGTTCGGATTCTTCTTTAGTACGCATTTCTTCAGCCTTTTGCATAACTTCATTAGACATTTTACTACATTCACTAAATAATTAAAGCAAGAATCAAGTACTAAATAAACACATTCAATAATCAAATTTAATTACTTTTTTAATACTTAAATTATTTATGAGAAAATCATAAAGTATCGAAGCAAGTTTCATTCTAAATAATTGCTTATATCCAACTATAATTTGCATAATGTAATTACACTGATTCAATATAATTATAATATTTGATTTCGATAGAATTAATTGCATTTAAAACATGATATTTTTAATTATAATTATTTCTAGCCTTTCTAAAAGTCCATGGAATACGTTGATTTGCAAATGATAAAGGTAATAGATGAGAGTTTGCATAAAAATTCAGACAAAATTTTCAATTACTAAAACATTTCAATTAAAGAAACGATTATAAAATTTTGATAAATTGAAATTGTTTTAATATTGTTACGTTGAATATTTATAAGAAAGTATAGAAGTTACATAAATATATTTCTTAAATTTTATGTAGAATTTCCATAATCGAAAATTTAAAATTAATAATCGAAAATTTAAAATTAGAAAAAAAAAAATCTATTATTTATTGTTTAAAAACATCAATCCAATATAATATATAGCAAAATTTAATGTGTCGAGCATTATTACTTTAACTGCTTACATAATATTAACCGGCATAATGCCCATTCGTCTGGACATACAAAATACACTAGTATGCCCCTATGCTTTGTATATATCATCACCATCATATATAAATATAAAATTAAGGAATAAGCCTGTAAAGTACATGTTTCTGCGCATGTGCGAACTTCCGGGACCGGAAGTGCCGCCATTACTATTTTCTCTGGCTTGGAATCTTTAATCGCGTCTTTTAACAAACTAAATTCCCAATCTCATTACTAATTTTTGTTTTAAATTATCATAATTTTCTTCCTATTTATGATGATGTACAGCTCCGGCCAAAATGTTTGTCACCTCACCGGATACGTTCGGCTTCCTTACAATACTCGGCTTCAGCATGCATTAGTTTCCTCAGTAACGTAGGCCCTAATGTGCTGGCGGACGGATCGTCCATTATGTAGTTCGCTAGCAACGAGGGGTAGGGTTCTGATAGCGGCGAGAGAACTGTGACGTGTTTAAAATGAATATTAAAGTTTTCATAGAAAACGAATGGCGGACTAATATTATGGCTTTCGTAATAGATAATAAAAAACTATGTGCGATAGGTGGAAGTGATAATTTTTCCTGAAATACTAATCGAGATGCAGGGATGAGAATGACGTAGTCAAACGTCATCCTCATCTCTGCATCTCGATACTGAAGACAATGCCTCGTGCCATCACGAAAGAAATTAGAGATTTGGTAATCCACCATAGAGAAAATGGTGTTTCGGTGAATGAAATTGCTGAAATGTTGGACATCAGTAGGAGAACAGTTATTAGGATATGCAAATGTCCAGCAGAAAGAGGCACGTTGTCGCCATTTAAATCAACAGGCAGACCCAGAGTTTTTCTCTATGGTGGATCGATGTATAAATTTATATTGAAAAAGCATTTATTGCCAACTTGTTTCTATGTTATTATTTATACATTGTTAAAATTACACATTACAAACTAATCGTTTGAGATTTACATATATAATTCGATAGTTGTATTTGGGTGGGGATATTATATTCAACTGTCTGCAACGATAAGCGAATATAGCAAATTCGAAATCCGTTTATATACAACGAAACATTGTGAACATACGTAGGAATATATTCATAATCGTCGCGTTGAACGTTATAAGTGGAATGAAATGCCATCGTTCAGTTTCTTCCTGTTGTATCCCAGAAAACACTAAAAGATATTACGCACGCAACGCGTCCCTCTCTCGTCAGGGACTATGCAAGGAGGGATGTCATCCATATATACCGCATACTCACTCAATATAAGTTTATTTTACATGTTTGCTTCAAGAACTTCATCAACAATTTAATAACCTGTCTTTATTGGGATTTCCTGCACGAGTTCGTTAAGCAGCCAGAAGGCAGCATTGCGGGCTGCTTAGCATCAGTATATTTCATCCTACATTTTTGCAGATTTGTCTTTACGAATCCATTGGAAATTGTAGGACGTATAGAAGAGACACTTAGCAATAGCTAGGGACGGGTTCGGCCCACTTAACCAATACAGATATGAATCGGGCGACCTGTTAACTATTCAAATGCTCCGGGTGGCACTAGCAAACCGTTGTAATTAATTAAAAACACAAATATCAAGTTTTGTAATGGTCAATACGGGTAAAATTTCGACATAATAAAATGTTTAAAATGATTATTGATTGAATGATATAAATATTATTGATTAATAATAATCAGATTTTTTAATCTTTGAAATCCTCCAACGTATTGAACGCTAGACAACAATATTGGAGACTCCCTTATTCGAAAGGAAAAATTATGAATGTTTGTCAAACTGACACTTAAGTAGCAGGGACATAATTGTGTGTGTGTTTGAATTTCGCGAGAAATGATCATCTTTCCAATTATTACAGTTATAAATTATCATATTTCTTTTTTATACAAAATAACTAAAACATTTGTAATGATATACTTGTATTTAAACTGTTTTCAAATATTACTTTCTTAATAATTACGTTTGGTTTCAAACCATCTGTTACCTTATTATAAAAAAGTAATGCTGCGAGTGATAATACTTTAGAGCGATCAGTCTTGCCAATTTACCTCCCATGCTTTGCGTAACCCACCTCCCCTACATTGAATGCGTGTGGGACACGTCTAACGCACTCAATGTAGGCAGCACGGTATGTGGATTGGAAACTGTAGCCGATCATGATTTCCGGTTTCCAGCGCCTAGTTAAAAGTGACAAACATTTTGGCCGGAGCTGTACTTCTTTTTTTGATATTTGACTTCAATTTCTGGCTTTATCGATCGAAAAATCTTGGCTGTTTCCTGACCCGAGTATTCAATTTGCATTCGGCGGGCCGAAACTATTTAAACTTTGCATTTAAATATTTTATTTATTTCAGAAATTGTAATTGTTTTTATTTTAAAATAATAATTATAATTATTACCTACATAACTGAAAAGGCAATTCGATAGTTTGTTAGTTGCTAGTTTCTTGTAAAGTAAATTTCAAAATTTGGTCTACACTCAAAATTCAATCTACGGATAGGAACTGATATCCAGTTCTAAATGCAGTGTTGAATTTATCAGGCGAAATCCAGGCCTGGTTCATTGCTTTCCATCTCCACTTGATGGTTGATTCCAGTAAGGATATGTCCATAAAGAACACTGGAATGCTCCCCACGTGTCTATGGACCAATCACTTTTCTTGAAAATTCCGGGGAAACGTGAAAACTGTATAATACGTGTCCTGTTACATTTCCTTCCAAATTGCAATCCACCATTTAGATTTTTTCTGCGCATCCTCTTGCGCAGCAAGAGTTTCAACAATATTTTCTCAAATGGAAATATTTTTCTTCCCCAATCTGATTTCGCCAATTTTTTGTGGTAGAATTATTTTCCTACGACCGATATTTTCGGAGATATTTAGGAATAAAGAATACATTAAAAAAGGCTTAATTATTATCCAGTAATGTCGAAAACTTAAATGTGATATGATTCCTTATTTCCTAAAAAATGTTTTAATGTATAAGATTGTTAGAGAATCTATTTAAATTTATTTTTCATATTACGATAATATATTACACTGAATGAAGGATCTGTCTATTGTAAAGAGACTAGATATTTTCTGGTAATGTGATATGATTCCTTATTTCCTAAAAAATGTTTTAAAGTATAAGATTGTTAGAGAATCTATTTAAATTTATTTTTCATATTAAGATAATATATTACACTGAATGAAGGATCTGTCTATTGTAAAGAGACTAGATATTTTCTATTGAAATGTGGAACTTGCCAAAATAAAAATTTAAAAATCCGCTTAACACGTTCGCGAGGACATCATTTTCTTTGTTTATTTGATTGTGAATCATTAAAATGACTTGGATCTATCTTTTTACGCATTTATTAATATAAAAATTACAAAATTCACATATTACTGATAAATTAATACAAAAATTAATAACAATCGTCTTCTCAAAACAAAAAATAACAGTCTCAATAAAAAATATCAAATATGACTACACAGATACAACTATCAATACAATGAATAATATTAAATAAATAACTACATTATTTATATGTATTTTTCGCAGATTGAAATTTTACATAAATCTTCATTACTTCAAATAGTATAAAATTCTTCACAGGAATTGGAAACATTGCACTTAACTTCTAATATTGCTTTCAACTTTTCTGCGCTCAGTTGCTCTTTTTCTGAGGACTAAAACTTATTTATCATAAAATAACTTTCCATAGCACCATTAGTGCCTAACCAGCATAATGCAATTCAATTATTTTCTTAATATTCCTGAATAGTATGTTGTTCGTATTAAAGTGATGAAATATTTTTATCCACCTTATATTAATGGCATAATCAGTAGTAGATACTGCTTATAAATTCCTCTTTTAATTTGAATTTTAAACCGGCTATTTTTATAATAAAGTCATAAGAGTATTTGTTATCATATTCAAATATTTTTCCTTTAAAAGTAGAAAGATTTATTGCCAGTTAATAATAATAGTGTCATCCGGTATGAACACAGTAAAGGAATAGCAAGTTTGTGCCATTGGGAAAATGTTAAAAAGGTTAATGTGCAATCCGAAACAGTTTTCATTGGAGGACAAACAATTCAAATCCGGGACAGTCCCGCATAATCCGACACGGCTGGTAACTTTAATCTATTGGCTTTCATATTTTCATACTTTTTAAATACATCCTTTATTCCTAAATATCTCCGAAAATATCGGTCGTAGGAAAATAATTCTACCACAGAAATTGCACAAAAATTGGCGGATTCTTATTCCGTTAGAAAAATAATACATTTCCATTTCAGAAGACAAAGACAAAGTTGAAACACACTAAGCAAGAGGATGCACAGAAAAAAAATCTTAGTGGCGGATTGTAAAATTTGAAAGGAAAATTTAACAGGATACGTGTTTTACATTTTTCACGTCTATCCGGTAGTTTTCGAGAAAAATGACTGGTCCATAGAAACGTGGACAACCTGTATATATATAGATTACATTAAGAAAACTAATATTTGTTCCGTTATTCAATAAGATTAAAAAGCAGATGGGATAACAGAATGTAGCTGATTTTTTCCAAAAAAAATATGATAATGTGTGTATATACATATATATATATATATGTGTGTGTGTGTGTGTGTGTGTGTAAGTAGCCTTAAATTAGTCAATTGTTCTGTTTCAAGAAAGTTATTTAAAATTATTTTTCATCGTTTCTGGAGTGCGTTAGGATAACACTGGAGGATTAGAAAAAGTTATTTATCAATGGGCAAACAATAGTTAATATTTGAAACTATTAAAATTGTTAAACAAAAGTCTTAACATTAAAACTCCTTAAACATGTTTAATAAGTGATTATATATATTATACTGTATATATATGTATATATTACAAATTTGTACTATATATATATATTTGTACTGAAACCTCCAAAATTGAAGAAATTTTGCTTCTTAAAACTAATAATAATTAATTGAAGTAATATATCTAATTATAGAAGTGATATGTATATTCATTTTCATTGAAATGACATCATTCCATATCCGTTTTCTTAACTACAGATTTTTTTATCGCTACTTTTCTCAGTGCTATGTTGGCAATCGGGAATAAATACACTTAATTTTTAAACATTAATTTATTATTCGCAAAATTAAAAAAAAAAATTAGGGAATAAACACACTTAATTTTTAAACATTAATTTATTATTCGCAAAATTAAAAAAACAAATTAATAAAAACTGTACTAAAACTATTTACATAACAATTTATCATTTATAAAAAATTCACCATTTGCAATATGCATTTCGGCCTAATTCTGGCCCTCTTCAGTTACATTGATATGTGAATTTCATAAAATAATTTCAAACAATTCTTCATTAATAAATTTTCAATTAATTCTTTGAATACCAATGTTGGAATTGCCATTCCTTTACATTCATCAATGTGAGTTGTATTTATTTTTATTATGACTAATTTCTTATAAAACATTTTATAAAATTCAACATTGTTCCAAAAAATATTTTCCAACACGGAATATACTGGAATAATTCTTAAAATCTCATTTACAATGTGAATATTTATTTTTCAAATATATTTTCATTAATTTATCTGCTGAAATTACTAGAAAATATGCTTAAACCTTTTTTTTAAAAAATAAATTGAATAACTTTCACATTAATTAGAAATTCAGTTTCATAATTATTTATTGTTTCATTTAATTAACAGATCTAAATATCAAATCTAGATTGTTACATGATCAATATTACAACATTAGAAAAACAATTCAATTTGATACGAATAACGAAATTATAAAAATTTTTCAAAAGAATAAAACGTGACATTAAACTAAATAATTATTTTAAGAACTAAATTTAATTTTCACATATAAAAATCATAATTACAAAATATTAGCAGCAATGCTTGAAAGTTAAAATTTCTCAAAAACTACTACAGAAAATGCAATAAAAAATTAAAATAATCACCAATAAATAGCTTTTAACAAGGACTTTTATAATCGTACATATAGAATGTTAGAATTTCATCATTACTGCTTTCATTGATTGAACACTGGTTTGATGCAAACACTTCGTAACTGCTAATGCTACTGTAGCTTCTATCAATTAAAGATAATTCATTTGTTTGTAATGATTCCAGTTCGATATTTTCTGGAAAATTCCTAATTTTATCACTATTTTGACCAAATAGAAACTTCCGAAATGAATCCATCGAGTCTTCGTTTTCTTCTTTTCTTCCGAAAGGAAGCAAAAACACCCAAACGACAGCTAACCAGATAAAACATTGTAAAATTGCTAAACAAACCGATAAAACATATAAAATCGTACCGAAGACATATCTTCTATATTTTGGATCATAATAATATGGAGAAAGAAAGCAAGCAGATATTGCAAACAACAAGAAGACAAACGGACAATAGATGAAAACAAAGTGATAAGGACTGCTTAAATTTAAAACATAGTTGATGAAATTTTTAACAAATGAATTTCTTTCATGTTTTGATGAAGGCGTATTTTCAGCATATTTATTAAATTCTATTTCCTCTAATGACTGAATCTTTACAAACGTCTCTGAATCATTAACTATTTTTACCATTTCTAACAGTTCGGATTTTTCTTTAGTAGGAATTTTAGGAATTTCTTCAGCTTTTTCCATAACTTCATTAGGCGTTTTACTAGAACCAATAAATAATTAAAACAACAATCATTTACAAAATAAGCACACTTAATAATCAAATTTAGCTACCTTTTTTAATACTTAAATTATTTATAAGAAATCAAAAAATTACCGAAGAAAGTTTGAGTGAAATCAATTGCTTATATCCAACTATAATTTGCATAGAGTAGTTATGCTGATTTAATATAATTATAATAATTTCTTTCGATAGAATTAATTGCATTTAAAACACGATATTTTTAAATATAATTATTTTTATCCTTTTTAAAAGTCCATCGAATACAGTGATTTACAAATGATAAACGTAATAGATGACTATTTGCATAAAAATTCAGAATAAATTTTCAACTACTGAAACATTTCCCTTAAAGAAAATATTATAAAATTTTGATAAAGTGAAATTGTTTTAATACTGTTACGTTGAATATTTATAGCAAGATTTAGAAGTTAGTTAAATATATTTGTTAAATTTTATATAGAATTGTGAAACCTCCGGGCGCGGCGTTACGGGATTTCTGTTGACAGCTCAGGATTTAAATTTTCAAGCGGTTGTGGGCTTCCAGTAGAGTTGAGACGATACGATATATCGTGTATCTTCAACTTACTTGTCTTGATATTCCGATATTTTTCGATATTTTTTGTATTCCGATATACTGTATATTAAATGATACGATATTATACTTGCGATAATTTATCGGATTCTGTATGTATTTAAATCATTGATTAAATTTAACGATGGTTAAATTATATCGGCTAAAGACTTGATTAAAATTAATGGCTGATTTCGAACAAAATATCAATATATATAAAATAATAAATTAATAATAATATAAAATAACAATATAACAAATATTTTGCTTGAAGGGAACAAAATTCCCAGCTACTGGGACTATCACAACAGATTGATTGAAAAAAATAACAGTGGACAATAAACAATTGGAGGGATGAATACGGAACTACGCCACTACTTGTATCAGGTAATATTAGATCGACTTGAAGATCCAATAAAATATTGGATAAGTGCAAATTTTGGCTATCCAAATTTATCAAAGATTGCACTGAAGTATTATATCAGCCACATCAGTGCCTGCTGAATGTTTGTTTAGTAAGTTAGGTGCAGTGGTATGTGCAAAAAGAAGCAGGTTGAAGTCTTTATTTATTTCAATGATTTTGATGCTGAAATCAACAATAGAATCAAATTTCTGGTGATTTTTAATCAAATCTAGCATATAAATGAGTGTTAAAGGAAATTATTGCTCTTTTTTTCACATAATATTATATCACGATATTTTTGATATCATCCCAAAATATCGCGATATTAAAAATCGTATAAAAATCCCTATCGGAATATCGTCGATACGATATTTTGTTTTGTATGGCACATCTGTAATTCTTAACCGATTGCCTGTCGTTGTTTGGTCTTTCACTCTCTTGGTCGGTTCCTCGAAGGTCTGTTAAGGACGGTTTTTCGTGTGGAATTTTTGAGTCCGGGTAAGAGGTGACTGCTTCCTTTCGTAGCTGGTACTCGACTCCTCGATCAAATCCGAGGTGACTGGTTCCTATTGTTTTCCTCTGCATCCCTCTTTCTCTGAAAAATCCCATCTATCAAGAAAATGTCCGCTGTGCAGGTAAGGGATTTCTTGCGGCGGCCAGATGGCCAGGTGGTAATGCTTTCGGCGTGCCACGCAGTAGGACCCGGATTCGAGTTCTGGGACTGGACCCGGATATTTTCGGGGTACTGGGCCCGTCCCGATGATCTCCGTCCTTCACCATCCGGTTCCTCTCCACAGGCATGGGTGCAGCCCGTGGTTGGAACTGTCCCCGATCTTTAATAATCTTACTGATTGGAAAGGTGGTATAAAATATGCAAAAAAATGAGGATTTCCTGCAGTAAAAAGGCGTATTCCCTCGGATTATTAGAAATGTCCTGTGTTGATCCGGCTTCTCTTTCCGAATTTTGTGTGGATGAAAAACTTAGATAAAGTTCTGCTTCATTTGACGAAAACAACTTTTATTTCGTGATTGTTAGATAAACCTTTTAATGATTTGACTGGTATATTTTGCTGTGAGTATTGAAGGCAGCATCCCTTCATTTGACGAAAACAACTTTTATTTCGTGATTGTTAAATAAACCTTTTAATGATTTGACTGGTATATTTTGCTGTGAGTATTGAAGGCAGCATCCCTCTCACTTGGGGAGATGACTGCTAACATTTTATCGATTCAGAATTAAATATTTTATTAAAGAAAAGAAAAATACAAATATCAAATTCCCGACAATAATCATGTATTCCGGCTTCGTCGGATATTGCGCGTCTCCATAGAATTTTCCATAAATTTTAATAATCGAAAATTTAAAATTAGAAAAAATTTTATTATTTGTTGCTTAAAAACATTAATTCAAAATAATATCTAGTAAATTTTAATTTACTAGCATCAATTCTTTAACTATTTATATAATATTATACAAACTTAACAGGTATTCGTCATCAGCACACAAAATACACTAGAATGAATTGTATATATATATATATATATACATGATATTCCCAACGAATATAATTCAGTGTTTTTATCATTGACAATGCATATAACTTGCGGCCGCCGTATGGCCAGGTGGTAATGCTTTCGGCGTGCCACGCAGTAGGACCCGGATTCGAGTTCTGGCGTGGATGCTGACTAGGCACCCGTTGCATTAAGATAATAGAAACACTCGATTTTTTAAAATTAAAATATTTATCAAAACGTAAATTTTTATTGCACATACACAAAAACACATTAATTTAGGAATACACAATAATTTTATTTCAAAATATCAAATATTAAAATTTTTCATAATAGAAAAACTATCATGTGGCACCTTAAAGGTGCCAGGTAACTACTTAAGGGTTAAAAAGTGAAATAAATCCATTAATGATTTAAAATATCTGCAAAAAAACCATTCATTACAACATAGCATCATCTACTGGCATGCAACTAATTACAAGTCTTCATTGTACAATGCTGTATGCTAGTGATTCTACAAACAAATGATGTATCTAATTATAATATTCAGCAAATTCATTATGATTTCATTAGCTTATTAGATAAGATATATGCTGTTTTTTCAATCTTTTTCTAAAATATAGTTTATACATAATAAAATACAATAAGTAAATATTGTCTAATTAATGGATTCAAATTTTATAATATATATCTGAATAGCAAATTCAAACTCTACTAATAGTTTTGAAGATTTTAATTATTTATTTTGCACACAAATCAATTTAATGCATTTTCTAATTTTAATAAAAACAATCAAATTACAAATTTTTCTAGATTTTTAGAATCACATTTTCTGATTATTCAGTTAAAAGAAATATTGGTTTAAATGTCAAAAAATAATTTCTTCATTTTCTTTTGCATCTTAAATACTACTACAGACATCATCAATCAATACAATATTAGCTTTTCTGGAAATGTTATACTAATCTAAATTTGATTATTATGCAATTATTAGTTTTATAATTATTTCTATTAAAATCAAAAATTTTTGATATAAAATTTACAATAAAATGATCATTATTTTACTCATGAATTTCATTACTTTCCTGGATTAAAAAACCAGGAAAGTAATAAAAATCATAAAATTATAACAACAAATCAAGTATTTTTTTATTATTATTCTAGGCATTATTTTGTTAAAATCAAAGTTTCATACTGTTTATTTTTAAAAATTATTAATACTTATATTTTACAACTTTTATATTATTATTATTTTACTTACTTTAAAGATTCATCTGCTTCACCTAATTGATAATGCAAATGGCTCAATTTAAGATATCCATCAGTATTATCAGGACGTAATTTTGTTGTTGCTCTTAAATCTCCTATAGCATTCATTAAATCATCAGCCTTTTCATAACATTCAGCTCTCATCTCTCTTAGTTTAACATCCCAAGGACAATCCTAATGAAATTATTTCATTAACACAGAAAATATTTATATAAAAATTTATAATTTAAAATTATGTATTTAGGAATTTACATGTAATAACTTAGTTAAAATATCAATTGCAGCTATGTAATCTCTGTCATGCATATAAATATATGCCAATTCTATGTTGTGTTTTAATGGTTCAATTAATGAGTATATTCTTTGAGCTTCTTCATTCAAAGGATCAAACCTAAGCTGAATGTATAATAGAAAATTTAATTAATTAATTATTATTATTATATCCAAAAAAATTTATTAAGAAACTTTACTTACAACCCATTCAAAATCTATATGAGCTTCATCTAAATATCCTTGTTTTAACAGAACAGTTCCTCTTTGTAATCTTGCCTAAAGATATATTAAACACATTGTAAAGTTATAATTTCTTTGAAAAAAAAAAAAAGACTCCATTATTATAGTTTTTTTATCATTTATAATTTTTATATGTAATTCTATATATAATTTAAAAAATTAATTTACTTACTGCTAAAAAATCTGGTTTTAGCTCAACTACTTTATTTAAATCTTCTAAAGCTGATTTAGATTTTCCTAATGCAAGATATACAGTTGCTCGTTTGAAATAAGTTAAATAATTTAGTGGATCTCCTTCTGCAAATAATGAATTTAAAACTGATTAAATTTATTTTATTATAAGATATTTATTGTTTATACATACTGTATCAGAATAAATTTATTCCTAGTCAAAATAATAATAAACATAAAATAAATATCCTAATAAATCTAAAATGTAAAAAAAGTATTTTATCATCATATTTATTTCAGATTTCTTAAATAGCAATGTTTATCCTATGTGGACTGTCACTTTCAGAATAACTTTGTATTTGGTCCATATAGATTCTGAAGTAAATCATGTATCATAAAAGAAAATGCACTCTATTGCAAAAAATTACACACTTCTAAAAAAAATAGAGCAAGAATTGTGAAATTCATTATGCAAATGCATTTCAGCTAGATACATAAATAATCAGGGTTATATAATAAATATTCTAATATATCTAAAATATAAAAAATATTTTATTTACAAATGATTAAAGTTTCATCTTCACTATCAAAAAATCATTCAGCACTATGGCAGGAGATAAAGGTAAATAATTCACTAAACAACTTTATAATAAAGAAGCGCTTTTGATTTATTACAATCCTCTTCAGCTTCCATAAATAGAACAACAAATTCTTAAAGAACGCACGTACAATTTGAAAGTTGGTTACTATGGTAACATATTAGAAATTACAATAAATATATTAATTTATACACAAAATAATGAATATAAGTATGTAACAAAATAAAATAAATAATATTGACATAAGTAATTAAAATTTTATCTCCTATTCTTGCACCACTTCCAGGCGTTATTAATTATAGTGGGATTGATTTTGTTAAGCGGTTTTTTCTTCAGATTCTTACTATTAAAAATTGTTAAAGTCTCTGCAATTTTCCCTTTTCTGGGATCTTCCTCTCTAATTACCAGTTTTGTGCTATCCCAATCAATTGTTACATCGGAACTAATAGCCTTTTGAGCTAGGGATGTAGTCGTCGCTTTACTCTCTATATCACGCTTGTGTTCATGTAACCTCCTGGTAAGGGACCTTGTGGTGTAACTAACCTATATACTTACGATCTTCGTTAAAGTCATTATCTTGCACTGGAATTTCATAGACCTCTGGAAGAGATGAGGGATCAATTTTATCTTTATCATTTCTCAAAAGATTAAAAAGAGTGTTCCTTCTACTAAATATAATCCGAAATTTTCTCTATCTTCTTTTTATATTTCAACGTGATAGGATTACAATCTATTCAGTAAAACATCATATCATTATTTTCAGTTCATTTTTTGCTATTTATTATGGAATAAATTTCAAGAAGAAAAACTCTAGTTTTTCTTCTTGAAATTTTATTCCATAAACGGGTGATAATATTTTCACTATACCCGTGGTGTACAGCCTGTTCTTTAATCCAATTCAGCTCTTGGTTGATACTCGCAGTTGTAGTACAGTGCTTTGTAATCCTTTGTAGTAGCGCTCTAAAAGAGGCCATTTTGTAGGACCACGGTTCTTGTGATTCAGCTTTTAATAAAAATTGGAATATAGGTATCCTTTCTATAAATACTTAGGTTATATTCGCCTCTAATTATTTCTATTTGTAGATCAAGATACTGATAGTTTTCTTAATGTTGGCAGTGTATTTATTTATTTTGTTTCGTTTCATCTTCAATGAATATATAGGATATTTCACAAATACACAAGAAAGGCAAATCCTAGGGCCAATAAAATGAGTGACATTCATAAGTACAGATGTATCTGACTGGTTTTGCTGTTTTATTAAGTAGTCTATGAAGATGTCTCTACAACATATCCACCAGCAGTATGAACAACTAAACAAGTTTTTCAGAGGCACATTATAACCTAAGAAAAGCTAGGTTTGTCTTGCAAATGTGTTAGCTGCTATCTTGGTTAGAGCAATGTGGCAGCAGTGGGTCCAGGAGGGTGTACATAACAGCCACAAAGAATACAAATGTCCCAGGACAACAAATTTTAAGTTCAAGGAGACTGTAAAATCATAAGAATAGCAATAACAACACCAATGGTGTACCTATCTTCCATACAAAGGCACATACTTTCCTCTCTAAGCATTGTGTAGTATCAAGAGTGATGACCATTTGATGATGACTGGCAAAAGCAGAACTTTAGTCTCAGGATCCCTTAAGACAACTTACCACCTAACATAGGCATCACTATCTGGAATGAAATTGAGTCCAAAACTTCTGAACAGTATTCAACTGGAGTTGTGTTCTATTCAGTTATAAATCCTCCTCCTCTCTTAGCAGAGATGATCACTGTATCTGTATATGGAAGAGGCATGGGTATTGCTGAAATCTAGCTAGAGTAGTTGAACAGCATTCAGCAATTACACATGGGGTTACAGTTAAGAGGACTTTCTATGATAGCCAATCTCTTCTAGTTTGCTACAAGGTTCTTTGACACCACATATGTATCTTGACAACATTCTGCAGCAAACTGTATTGTTTATGCTGTCATGTCTTCCAGGAGTTATTTACCAGCATGATAATATCAGACCTCACATGGCAAGATTCTGTGAGGAAGTTAACTTGGACCTATCCTATTTTTATTTTATTATGCACTCTATTATTTTTTATCGTTATTTTCCTATATGCTAACGTATTATATTTAAGTTTAAAAGTTAACTTACTTCCCACGTTCTTCGCCTCCGTCATTGGTAATCACGTGATACGGGATCGGCACCCATACCCGGAAGAGCTATCCCGGTTAATGATGTCTTATCTACATAATATTTACCACTGAACTGATATGTGAAAATAAGAATGATCCGTATCA
>AYEL01088321.1:0-63021 GCA_000484575.1 Olivierus martensii
GTCCGAAAGATCGCTATTTGCGCAAGTCCATTACGTAGTACGGACGAATCGATGCTCTACTATAGGGAGGGAAACAAGTGATGCGTTCTATGTAAGTGCGGATAAACGCATGGAACATCGCTAGCATGGATTTCGATTATTTGAAGGAAAATGACATCTATTTCGATTTTCATCGAATAATACTGTAATAATGTGAATGTGTAAGACGAAAATATCTTACAGGATAAAAACATAAAAATTAATTGTTCATGTTTAGATTACTAAACGGAATAATTATTATGTTTATTATTCCATTTGAAATAAAACTGACATTAGCATTTGTGTTGAATGTTAACTGTCATTTTTACTCAAATCACAGACGATGTTGTGTAATAAAACATTTTGGCATAATGTGTTTTGTTTAGTACGAATGACGGCACAGGCAAAATATGGTATTTATCTAAATTTTATTTTTTAGAAAATAAAAAACAAAGTAATTGTACAACAGAAAAATATTTAAACATGGTTTTCGTTTTAACATAACACTCCTTACAATAAATGTTCAAAATGTAATCCATTTACAGCCAAACAATACGCTACACGATTTTCAAATTCTGTACATGCGTTGGAGAGTTGTTGTGGTGTAATTTCCTCGCACGCAGTTAATATTCTATGTTTCAGTTCTGACAGAGATGTACATTCTTCTTTAAATACTACAGATTTTACATAATCCCAAAAGAAAAAATCTAAAGGTGATAGATCAGGAGATCTTGTTGGCCAATGTACAGGGTCATATCTCCCAATCCAACTATTTGGAAACACAGAATTTAAATAATCGCTTAAGCCATGGTCACACTGTGCAATTTTTTCGCCGCGCGCGCGGTTGCAACGGCAACGAGTTGCAATCGCCAAACAGTGGTCACACTGGGAAATGTAGCTTGCGACAAAACACAGAATTTAAATAATCACTTAAGCCATGGTCACACTGTGCAATTTTTTCGCCGCGCGCGCGGCTGCAACGGCAACGAGTTGCAATCGCCAAACAGTGGTCACACTGGGAAATGTAGCTTGCGACGCAATGGATAGTCATCCAATGAGAGCACGATAAAATCATCCAATGAAATTATAGTAATGGCAGATGTTGTTGTTTAACTGTTGTTTCTAGGGTTAGCGTTTAACTGTGCAATATAACAACATTAGTTCAGTTTTAATAATTATTTTAGTTATCTACCATCTAGAGTTAGCGATATGAGTGGAATTAAACAAAGATTTAATCGTTTAGAGAAGAAGAATAAAGCTATAATTTTACTAGCGTTGGCTGAAATTCACGAAGAAAGAAACAAAAAACGTTCTTGCTGGGGGTCGTTAATCAAAGCATGCGTAGTTAACTAAGACATTTTCTTTTCAAAAACTCGTCGTCAACCAAAGCCACCGTTATCCGAGGCCGTCGTTAACCAAGGCAGCACTGTATATATATATAATGCAGTGTATTCCTTATTGCCAGTATACATTTTTATCATTTCATATGAGCATTAATAATAATAGGTAACATATATTGTATATTTAGATCACTTCCTTTATAATCAAAGTATCAATTAATGCTGCATTTACTCAGTTTGTTTGCTAATCATATAATCATTTAATAATATTTTTCACGCCCATGAGGAATGCGGCTTCGCATTATGAAGTTTAAATGTTTTGAAATTACGATTACAAATACGTTATATCATATTTGCTTTAGTTATATACTATAGAAAATTATGTAATTTGTGGATAATTTGAGAATTTTAAAATGTTTTTGAGTTTCTAGCAATATTTAAAAGCAATTGGCTTGCTATAATTTAGAATTTTTCCTTAGTATGGTTACCTGAAATCTTTTCAGGTAAGATTTGGCAAAAGAATTGGACTGTGGGGATCAGGAATTCCCCCTCCCAGCTGTGACGAGTCAAGGAATGTGATAGCAGTGACGCAGTTTAATAATAGGACATGTTATATTTTTCGTTATTGTCCTTTGGAATAATAAATCTAAAATGGTTTATTCAGGTGCCGATTCAAATTCTAAGAATTGAATAATCATCTGTAAGAGATAAATATCTCTGGGAAAGGGGAGAAAAGGGTCAAAATTATAAAAGAACAAGATAGACCCAGTTCGAGGCTTTTGGTTCTAAGTCTTGGCTTTATGCTGTTAGCCTGGACGCCGTTTCGGCAATCCTCCTACTGGTATTCCGCTCCGCATGTATTTATTTTTGGGAATAGAGAAGTTCGAGTGGCCGTTCGAACAGAAAATTATTCACGATCTCAATTTGATAAAATCCTCACCAAAGATACGAGAACTACTCGAGAATAAGATAGAAATACCTCCGTTGAGCGCGATTATCCAATTCAACATCATCGCAGTTTGCCGTTCCACGAGATTAAGTCGAGTAAATGTCAAACTACGATATTCAATCAAGATGCTCGAGAATAAGATGGAAATACCTCCGTTGAGCGCGATTATCCAATTCAACATCATTACAGTTTGCCGTTCCACGAGATTAAGTCGAGTAAATGTCAAACTACGATATTCAATCAAGATTTCTTTCAGGAACCTTCTTCTGGTAATTTCCGACTGTTGTTTACGTTCGCCGTTGCCAATTCTTGAACTAAAAAGATTGTAAAAGAAAAGAACTAAAGACTGTGGCTAGATAGCTGAAGATCGAAAATGAATTCTCTTCATTTGTGAAATATTTGAATCGTTTCAAGGTAACTTCTCTCTCATTTTCTATGTTGGAGTTAAAGTGTAAAGTTTTGTACGATAGAAATTTTCTCTCTGATCAATAAAGATGCTGTTGAATTTTTATTCAATGTTGCCTCTGTCTGAATATATTTCTTGTCATTATGAAAAAATGACCTATAAAATTGTCTTCAGAATATTTTTAGCATAATTATAGCATATAAAAAATTGAAAAACTGTGCGAGAAAACCGCGAGAAGACAAGACATCAATTTACCAAATTAATATAAATAGCAGTTATATTTCTTTTTATGAAAGATTTCTTATAATACAGAATCTCTCATATCGATATATTGCTTTGATTAAAATATTTGACTCATACTTTTCACGAAACAATATCATCCGCAAAATTAAATAATGGTAAGAATTTCATAATTTAAATAGAAAAAGTTGTGTTTGAAATATTTATTAAATATAATAATAACAATATTGCATATTATTATACAGAATTATTGATAATTTATATTTTTGCTTAATTCAAAAATAATTTCTTTACGAACAGATATTTCTTGCTTAAATAGAAATTATTATTTAAAATGATTTTATATTATGATGATTTACAATTATATTGCATAATGTTTATCAATTAATATAAAATTAGTTCTGATTTTCGTCTAGAATAGTCTGTCTAACCATACACTAAAATTTCAACAATATAAATAAATAAATTACTGGAAATTATGGCAGAGAGTTTGCCAATGTTATTGAAAAATAAGATGAGATATTAAAATGAAATATATTTTATATATAGTATTTAAATATATATTTAATTAGTTTTCATTGGAATTCATTTATTCGAAAATTAACATCCAAATTTGTTACCTAATTATTATAGATTATGAATTCTGGGATGGTGGAGAAAGCAAAATAGCTGGGTGATAAAGTAATCAGTTATCATCTGAGGAAATCCGGATTCAATTCCGGATCTCAAACGTCCAATACATTCAAAAAAGGGTCAGAGCACGACATCTTCAACCTTCTAATTGACATTCATCCCGTTGTTTGCCAGATATGATGGATTCTGAAGTAGCTAATGCCAAGTGTATCCCTAGGAAGATTCGGTGGCTTAATTAAAAATATCCTCACCTAGGATGGGATGGTTATATGCAATCAACTAGAAACATGAAAGATGATATGCTATGTCCAGAACATTTACTGAAAACTTCAGGAGATATACGAAGCGAAAACAATCCCATATTTTAAAGATGGGAGGGGATTCTTATTATATTGACAGGAAAAAAGAAAACGACTCCTGCACTTTTTGATTTTGAAGACGTCCAAAATTTTTTATGGGTATAAATTATTCTTTTGACATATACAATAGGTACCTATATATATATATATATATATATATAATGTAACCATACCTATATATAATAGTGTGGAGACACGGAATTCGGACCTGCTATAGAACGTCACATCCCTCCTCACCATAATTCAACAGGAGTGCACTTAAAGAATAAACCGTCGTGGGTTGTGTTTATTCCGCAGTTGGTCCGAGGTACTCGGTTCTCCGCAGCTAAGAAAAAGAGAATAAAGAACTTTAAGATTAAAAGGACAGTTAAGCATCGACCGATCCACGCTATCTCGCGCGAAACTTCGTCTCTAGGATCGTAAATCTCGAAACAAAAAGAGATTACGTATCGCGGACGAAATATCGTGCTTGTGCAGGTGTCCAGGTACTGACGCAGTGGACCCAACCTGCAGAAGAAGATATTAGACAATAGCCCGAGAGCGCCGTGGTCCGAGAATTTGGATAAAATGTCATGTTTTCGGTCCTGGGCGCGCGAAGTTTAAAAAGGCCGCCCGTATCGGGGGCTGTTGGTTGTTGACTGTTGCGGAAAAGGGGGAGAACGAGTCGGTCCTCGATCGCAGAAGAAGTCAGTCGGTCCTCGAACGTTGGAGAAGATTGTCGCTTTTCGCCCAGAAGAAAAGTCGATCGTATCGTCATCGGCCAACTCTAGTTGTATCTAACAATTCAGATACTCGAAACTGTTTGAGCAATCCTGGGTTTCTCCATTCACTCTCCGCCTATTATGTGAGCGTGTAGACGAGAGGACTGCGCGAAACACCCCGTTCATTTTAAGAAGCAAAGGAGCTATTTTGATATATCGTTGTGGAGACCGCCGCACCGATAGCGTTTCCATCCTTTCTGCAAGATAATCCGCATCAGGACCCGGAGTCAAACAGGACAAAGATCCTCCGAGAACAACGTTACAGTGTTTCCATCCTTCCTGAAAGATAATCCGCATCAGGACCCGGAGTCAAACAGGACAAAGATCCTCCGAGAACAACGTTCTGAAGGAACTCCTATATATCTAAGGTATTTATCCTCCGATCCTATTTATCGGGTCTAAACCTTGTAAATGAGCTCTCTCTCCAATAAAGGAAGTTGTTTGTTGTTACAAACGTAGTCTCTGTGTCGTCGTTGTCTAAGTCTCATTACACGTCCTTATGCACGCCCCAAACTGCAGGTAGGCCATAAGCCTGTTTTATATCGTCCGGAGACTTCCACAATAGGTATATAGTGGGTGATAGAGAATAATTTAGAATATCATTATGATTTTTATATAATTATCTATTATTAGATAATAAAAACGATTATATGACTAAATTTCAACTTAAAAAAATTACAGATTATGGCGAAAAAAATAATAACAATATTCGGTCTGTAATAAAATATATTTAAGTTTTTAATCAAAAATTATTATTTATATTTAAGAAAACCTTTCTGCGAAATAAATGAAAATAATTGTAATGAATAGTGAAATAAACAATACTTATTACAATATATGAGAAAATATAAGAAATGATTTTGTAAATTCAATATTTGACACTACCCTGACGATTATGACTCCATTAACAGTTTTGTTTGCAATCCCTTTCTTTTTTCACGCTAACAGTTTTATCTGCTTCTTTAGGTAAGAACTTTTGTGAATTTAATTTCTCATTTCTTCTTATTTCAAACTTTACTTGGGCTATACTCTCTCCCCAGTGTCCTAGTGTTTGCTAATGTTTTGGAAAATTAACGATTCGATGATGGTGTATGTAAAATCTTGCAAAATCAAACAACTACCCATCAAAAATAAGACTTTATTTACTACATAATTAGTGTTTTAAAAAATTAAATAAAATTACTGTGATTATAATATTTTATATAGTAGTGAGAAGCAGATTTTAGGCGTTTGTTAGTGGTGATGATCCATTAGGAAGTAAACGAATCCAAACTTGCATTTTTTTTTTGATAACAGGTGATTAAAATTATTGCCTTTATTTATTTCGATCACATGATTTCAACGTTTCTTATAACTAACAAACATTACGGTAAAAAGTCAATCGTTTTCCGGAATTATAAATAAAATATTTAATTTAATAAAATCTATAAAATTCGAATTAAAATATTCTGTACGATAATAATTGAAATAAAAAAAAAATAAAATAATTTATTATTTCAATATTTAAATATCTATAACTTATAGATATTTCTTCGCTTGACGAATATGAAGGGAATGATAAAATAAATGTAAAGACATTTGAGGTCTCAAAATTAACAGTTCGATTTTATAAATATAATTTGGGATTATGTATATAATATTTACAGGATTTTGCATTATATTTCCTTTAATTTAAAGCAAATGAATTAAAAATGGATGTGAAAACAACAGCAGATGTTTAGCTGACATTAAATTTAAATATCACATGTGCGAAAAGAGAATTCTTGTGATCGAATTATAAAATTTATTTTAAAATTAAATTTATAAATTTCCTTTAAACAAATTAGTGTTGAACACTAATTCAACACTAATTAGAACATTAAATCAATACTAAATCTTATTTCCTTTAAACAAATTAGTGTTTTCGACACTAATTTGTTTAAAGGATATAAGATATTTTTAAATTTATTTTTCAGTTCAATAATTCCAAAACTTTGTAAATAATTTTTAGTTGAAACATTTTTATATATGTTTTATTATATTATTTTTTAAACTTACTTTAAAAATGTGGTAGTTTTTATTACCACAAATTATTACTGTCAATGTGGTAGTTTTTATTTGCGTAACATCCTATACAGTTATATTATTTAATAAATATTATTATTATTATTATCATCACTTACTATCTGGAAAGTTTTAAACTACACTAATAAAAATATTTAAAAATAATTAAAAGTAAGTTTTAAAGAAATATATTTTAATTAAAATTAACTAAAATTTCTTTATATAAATTATGCTGTATATATATTTATATATGTACAGCGTAGGATCCGAGAGATCCTTTCATTCCCATATTTCTCCAATATCGACTGCGTTGATATTATATATCATTTTTTTGCAAATATTTGATCGATATCACATTATAGTTATTGATTTAAGATTGATTAAACGATAATTTTAATAACTGTTATTTGAAGTTCATTTTTACAACACATTCGCTGATGTCACGTGTTCCGTTTGACATCTGCAAAACCCCAAGTTTATATTTATTAGCTGCTATTTATATTTATGTATTATTTTATACTTTATTATGACTTTTATGTTTAATTTGACAATATGCTATTATTGTATGCAAATATAAATGAATATGTAACATTAACGGACTATATTCACATTCATGGAACTGCAATAACGATACTGTCAAAAATTGCTTTTATGATATTAAAATACGTGGAAGGAGAAAGTGCAATATTGCTACAATAACTTCCGTTTCCTGTTGTGAAGAGCAAATCATCTGAATCAGCAGATTTTCCGTACGTTTCAGAAGTGATCGCAACTTCCTTTCACGATGACAGAATTTTTTCTGCGATATGCTGTTGACATAATAATTGAACATAATTGAAAGAAAAGTACGATGAAGAAGAAGAAAAGAGAAGAAAATATAACAGTAACTGCAGGGAGGAAATCAATCTGACTGACTATTCGCGATTGTAGTAGAATCGAGATAACTATCCACAGATTTTCATTAAGTTCAGGTTAATTAACTAAATGAGTGAAGATAATTGAAAAACTATCAATGAACAAAAATATTTAAGAAGTTGAACAATAGAAGAATTCTCTCAAAAGATATTAGCCTGTATTAACTCACTATATAAATTGATTGATCAGATTTTCCCAATTGAATTAAATTTTGTAATATCTACACTTCCAGGTTTTTATGCATACATTATAATTTTTTAAAGATGGTTTAAATGTCATACTTCATATTCCGGACCAACTTGTTTCCGTGTTGCCTGAATTGCTATTCTCATATTTGCTGCAGATCACGCTTCCGATACTTCATATTCCGAACCAACTTGTTTCCGTGTTGCCTGAATTGCTATTCTCATATTTGCTGCAGATCACGCTTCCTAAACTGTTCCTGGTTTTAGGATTTGACGTGAATAGTTGTAATTTTGCACTCTTTAATTAAGGAACGATAGTATAGAATTTCTGTCACTTCCCGTGGAACTCACTGCATTAATAAATAATGTTAGTAGAGAAAAAGAAAAGAGAGAAGAGAGTTTTGAAGAGAGTATTTTTAAAATTACAGATAAACAAGTTGAGTCTATAAACATCTGTAGTACGTGTTTTGAATAAAATTATGAATTAATGGCATTGATGTAAACACATATATAAGATTTACTTAAAGCAATTTTTGCATTTCGTCTGAGAATTGTGAAAATATAAAAGCAATCCAATAATTACAAATGAATTTATTTTGAGTTGTCCATAAAAGACAAAAAATAAATTTAAACTGTTTAGAAGAATTTATTTTTTAATGTTAAACCAATATTATTTACAAAATAGAGTGACTGATATCAATTATTATGAATGGGGTCATTCCGAGTTGCTAAAGAGCCACAAATTAAACACCAAATTAACAGTAATCATAAAGATGATCGACGAATGTAAATGAATGAAGGAGAAAAATGTCGAGAAACAATGATTTACATTATTATTCATGAGAAATTATTGCAAAACAATTTTGATCCATATGTTTGGAACAGATAAACACGTCAGCATTCCCGAGCAAAATGAATATATTTAAATCTTGTTCTCTAGTGAAACATCATTGCATTTACAAGACAGGTAGGTTCCAAATACATACTTTTAAATTTGATTTCTATAAACTTATATTAAAATTTTATTATTGGTAGAAAAATAATTTTATTTTCGTACATTTTATAACAATATATAATATTCAAAGGACTAGTTTTCCTACTTTTCTTAAAAATTTCTGAGGCTTGTTCCTAGATTTCTATAAAATTCAATATTTTTTGATCGAGGATGATTTTCTCATGCTCTAATCTTATACCTTTAACCATTTCAAAACATTAAATTTTTTTCTTTTCTCAAATAATTAATCTTTTATCTAATTAATAGACATTAATGAAGCTTAAAAAGAAAATTATTGTAACGAAAATGAAAACAGTCTGAAAGCTATACATCTCTTTCCACTACTGTAGTATTAATTATTATAATGCAACGGAATATAAGTGAACAGAATTTGTTTCCAGAACTACGTTCAAAGCAAATTTTTACATAATATATTTATTCAGCAAAATACCTATAAGATAACGACTATTATGAATTATCAAAAAATTTAATTCTATAATTTATAACTAATTTAATAATTTATATTATAAAAGATTTATTTAATTTTAGAGTTTGCAGTCTCGGTTTAGTAAATGAAATACTTTCTTCGATATTCTCTTACGTTTTCTTTCTCTTCTCTCTGTCTCATTCTTCCTTTTTCTCTTTCTGGCGATACTCTTCTTTCCCCTCCTCTCACTTGCTACCTTATCTCCCAATCTTTTAATGGAAAATAAAAACTTTATACAGTTTATTAAATATTCCTTTCGTTTTTGTATCTCTCTACACAGTAAATGTTTTCTCTTCTTTCCCCTCCTCTCACTTGCAACACTTGGGAGATAAGGTAGCTCTCACTTGCTACCTTATCTCCCAATCTTTTAATGGAAAATAAAAGCTTTATACAGTTTATTAAATATTCCTTTCGTTTTTGTATCTCTCTACACAGTAAATGTTTAACTATATCACATGCATTTGTAAGCTGCCTACAAGTTTGAATTTCTAATTTATAGCTATATCATATACCAGTCTTTCAAATATTGTACCAATATTGAAAATTATAATTAGATCTCGATAGTGAATAAGGGAAAAATGTCTTTCATTTGTAAAGGAATTTATTGCTATATTAGAAACAAATAGGACGACTGGCATCCATTTGTCATAATTACTTTGATTTGAATTTTCATAATGTGCAATGATGTCAATTAACATTTTAAGATATCATTAGAAGAATGATGATATGCGGAAGTATATAATCTTTGAATTTTAAATATTTTACAAATTTCTTCCAATAATTGTGCCATAAATTTATTATCTATATCGGATAGTAATTGTGTAATGAATGAATTACAGAATAAAATGCTGTTGCGATAGTATCGATTTTTGATCAGAGAGGGCTGCACATTCCGCATATTAGAGAAAATGATTCATTATAACTAAAATATATTTATTTTCTTGATTTTTATATGAAATGGGCCAAGAATATGTATTGCCCATTTTGAAAAAGGAGATGTAAACTGATAACATCTAAGTAAATGCTAAACCGATGATGCGAAATTAATAACTGTTTTCTGCTGAACCTTACAAAATAAAAAATTTTCAATCATCGCATTTAATATTCCTTTAAGAGTTGCTTTTACTCTAAAATTTTTGTCCACATAAATCCTAATATTTTGCACAAAATTCGATGTTAACTTTTCCGATGCGGGGATTTATTCATATCCTGTAAGATCCTTTTTCACATAAGTCACAGATAGGCTTACATCTTAAAGAAGGCTAACTTTTTCCTCATGTTTTTACTACCCAAGTGACCTGAAGTAGGATTATTGTAGAACGGTTTCAAAATGCATTCACTTATCGAAGTAGAGACACTATGCATTTCAAAACTTCTGGTTTTATTAAAAAGTTCGAAGATCGTATATCATCCTGATCTAATTGAAATATTGCTAAATTATATAGAAATTTTTTGTTTGGTTGAGGCATTAAGTTCTTCTTTTAGTTTATTTTCAATCCACTTCTTAAAGGAATCATTGTTTTGAGCTTCTCTGATAGAATATTTGCTGTAGACTTGTGTATATAATTATATAATGTATAAAATATTTTAACACCCAAATTAGAGTTAGACATTTTTTTCGGTTGCACAGTAAGTAGTTTCTTCTCCCTTTAATTGACGAGGTCACAGGAAACTAGTCGTTATTGTCGTTATGACTGCGAAAATTCTATGATCAAGGCTATAGACTAAGCATTGGCTAACAGACAAAATACCTTTAACATCTAAATATTTTTATAATGAATGACAATACTGCGAATCAGAGTTCAAGATAAATATTATTTATACAGTTTTCTCTATTCATTAATTAAATAGTATCTATTATGTAATATACATAGTGCTCTATAATAGGCTGCATATAGTATGTATTCTATGTAGTCTATGCAGATTATATACAGATATATAGATCAAATAAAATGTCTAATACAAGTTTGCTTAATTAATAAATTTGAATTTAGATGTTATATTGCAAAATATTGCATAGGAAAAGCAAATATATAAATTTATAAATGTAGTAATAAATGATAAAATTACATAGGGCTTATATTAAATATTCTAATCAGTACATTATTATAATGATTAGATATATTGATTTATTAAATCTTAGTCTCAAAAGTACAAATCTTCTTTACAGATGAAAAACTTATATTATTTTTTTCTTTAAATTAGTTGCAATCACTAAAAAATTTTCAGTTTTAACTTTATTAATAACTTTTTTATTATATCGAAAATAAAATAAAACAATAGCAGAAAATGAACGAAAATCATTATACCTGTATTCACTTTATGCAAAAAGATGATAAATGTCAAACTTATGATACCTCATTTTCAATAACATATCTTTATTAATGCATATTTCAAAGCATTTTATATAACTCATTTACCGATCTTTGTAGATAGGGAAAGAATATTCATATGCATCGATTTTACATATTATTTAAGCCATTTAATTCCTTGAAATGACGTCTCCGTATGCTGCCCTATTGACAATTCGTTGAAGCTCACACAAACATTGGTGAAGATTATGTTAATTCCTAGTTTTTTAAAAGAAAACAGGACTAAACAGTTGACGTGATTTTTTTTAGCTAGACATCCTTGTTTGTTCTTTACGATATATTATCGCATTCTGTTTTTTTTTTTTTCCAAAAGTTCTTTTTCACGTTTTTCCGATTCGAAGAAAATCCCTGTATAGCTAAAATCCTCTTTGCCAGGCAAAAAATCAATTTCCCTCAGCGATATTTGAAGTATATGCATAATTTACTTTCTTAATATCTACTTTTCATTACGAAATTAATTGCAATCAAATTTCGCATTGCTAGCTATCTAAAATCAGAAAATTAGTTTTAAGTAAAGAAATCTAACAAACTTTTATCATCAAATTAGAAGAGAAAAATCATAAACCACATCATATTTCCGATTTATCACATTCATCTTATAATACAAATTAATCATTATAAATAATATTTGTTCCTTAAAGACGGTTTTCCAGATAGTAAAGCTCGGATCCAAAAGTATGATGAATAAGCTTAAATGGTTTACTTTTCTGGTACTTTGCTGGAACATCGCTGCAGATGACGAATCACTAGAGGAATATTTAGAAAAAATTTGTCGTAAGTCTAAATATATTTCTCTATTAAATCTTATTTAAATTGGTTATATTTAATTTTCTCTAATTAATTCAATAGTTTTATCAAAAGACTCTTTCTCCATGTTCATGCACTGTATGATCGATCGATGTCCACCAATATTTCAAAAAGTGAATATCATTTTCAGTTATTTATTTTTCTATATTCATTTATCTTATTACAAATTTATATACGCATTAAAAACAGCAATAATATCAAAAATTTTATTAATCATACACTGTAGCAAATCATATATGCTTACGAATGTTTTTACAAGTTCTACGGCTGTACAGAAATATTTCAGTCATTTAAAATAATATTGTGCGAAGAATCTGTGTTAAATAATACTGATGTAAGATGTTCTTCTCTTAATTTAAGTTGTACATTTTTATCTACTGTATATATTAATAATTAAAATATCAGTATGTTTATTTTCTTCATATTTATTATAATTAATTCAAATTATTATTGAATTTTTCTTAGCTGGTTTATTGTTTGATGGAAAAGGATAAGGTAAGAGAGTAATTATCAAAATATAGAAGTGTTAATTTTTTTAAGTGATTCTAATTATTTAATATTTCTATAACAGAACTACACAATATTTGAAAACGAAGAAGAACTTGAAAAGATTCTAGAAGCAATTGAATATTGCTTAAATTTCCATGAAAAATTACCGAAATTTGTTTAAGTAGCTACTGCATCGCAATTATATTTGAATTCCAATATTAATGCCATTCTTCAAACTAAAATTAATATTTTTTTTCTTGCAAAATATTTTGATGTTTTTTGTTTAGATTATAATTGACGAATTAAAATCTGAAACAATATTTCCTTAAAATTTTAGAAACGTTTTAAAATAAAAATAATATGAGAACATGAATATTCTTGAAAATTAATTAAAAAAAATTATGACATAAAAATTATAGGCCTACATATATTTTTCTTAAATAAACATAACCTTATTTAAAGTGCGGTTACGTTTTTAATATTTTGATGGATATAAATATACTTCCAGATTCAATCTAGTTTGGAAGTTATCATAGACTAGAATTATTATTTCATTGATGTTTTATCAATAATTATTATAATTTGAAAATATTAAAAATTCAAAATTTAGAATTTTTTCATGATTTAAAAAATTCGAAATTATATAAATGAAGCTAAAGGCATACTCGCTTTATGGCAATTTTCTAATACTGAAATTCTCAATTATATTCCATGTTTTTATTTTATATACTCAATATAAAATATTTCTACAAACTAATACTTAACTATTATATTAAACATGAATTAACACATCTTAAATTTTTCAAGATAGCTTGGAGCAATTTTGAAAAATTTAAGATGTTTTAATACTGAACTTCTCAATTATATTCCATGGTTTTATTTTATATACTCAATATAAAATATTACTACAAACTAATACTTAACTATTATATTAAACATAAATTAACACATCTTAAATTTTTCAAGATAGCTTGGAGCAATTTTGAAAAATTTAAGATGTGACAACCGGAATCGAACCTGACCTCCAAGGTGATACGCGAATTCTTTAAAATGCAGCTATCTAATCGAATTTTTGTAGACCGAGTGCTGTTGCGCACTTTATGAATAATACCGTAAATATGTATTTTGGCTTTTATACACATTATCAAATGAAAAAAGACAGTAATTCGCTTTACAGCAGCATTCTGGAACGTAACTGCCACAATAACTATAAAAAAAAAACTCCGTCTCAACCTCAACTGATAGTGACGTCAGAAAAGACGTCATTAACCGGCGCCACAATAACTACGTATGCCTGAATATGAAAATGTGGAATTAAAATTAGAATCCTGCTTAACGCAAAACAACGCCAATGAATATTACTTAATGATTTTATTCAGCATATTTTTGTTACAATAATTAACCAAATTAACTTATTGCATAAAAATTTTAAAATGTGACTTTTAAAATTCGAAAATTTCTTGGTTATTTAAATTTTCTCTTAGATTACATATTTTATTTAAATTAAAATCAAAAAAAGATAAAAAATATGTATTAAAAAGTTATAATTTTCTGATTTTTTTTAATTAGCTCTCTTGATAATTAAAAGATGATAATTTTACACTTACCATATACGTCATTGATCCAAAATTATCGAAAGTTATTCGCCTGAATATGAAAATGTGGAATTGAAATTAGAATCCTGCTTAACGCAAAACAACGCCAATGAATATTACTTAATGATTTTATTCAGCATATTTTTGTTACAATAATTAACCAAATTAACTTATTGCATAAAAATTTTAAAATGTGACTTTTAAAATTCGAAAATTTCTTGGTTATTTAAATTTTCTCTTAGATTACATATTTTATTTAAATTAAAATCAAAAAAGTTAAAAAATATGTATTAAAAAGTTATAATTTTTCCTGATTTTTTTAATTAGCTCTCTTGATAATTTACAGATGATAATTTTACACTTACCATATACGTCATTGATCCAAAATTATCGAAAGTTATTCTTATATGTAAAATAAAATTATTTGTTAATACAAATTTCTAGATTCGATATGCTATTTTTCGGAAATATATTATTGCATATTGGTTTAACAGAATTTAAAATTAAAGGAATTTATACATCACATAATCTTATTTAGAAATCTGGACAATATAGATTAAATCATACAGGATGTTCTTAAAAGGTATGGCCAAATTTACATCACAGGTGCTACTCATCAAAACAAAGAAAAAAGTCCCTATAAATATGAGTCTGAAAATGTTTCCTTTTCGTAATAACATTGAATGTAAAAATCATACAATTTAATAGGTCTCATGATAGATATAGTTACAATCAAAGTAATATACAGTGGATTCCGCTTAATTGGGACACGTTGGGACTAAACCATTTTGGCCCAATTAAGTGGCTGCCCCAATTAAACCAAGTAATAATAAATTCTAAAATAAGTTTTTTTTTTTTAATTTCAAAGTATTTATGCCATTGTAGCTCAGCAAGTATGCCTGCGAAAACCTTACTGTGGCAACATTTTGCTAAAAGCAAAATTAATTCCACAATTTTCATATACAGTATTATTCAAAAGAACTGAAAACTAGTGGTAATATCACAAATATAATGTGTCATCTTAAAAACAACTACCCACAATTTCTTGGAGTTCAGAAAGACTTGCATATGGAAAAAAAATGTTATAGACACTTACGAAACATCATCGTCACAATCTATTCCAGAAAACAACGAAAAATTTCTGAGATGTTTAAGAGCATTGAGGAGTTCAATTTGGGTGAAATGTCGGTCGGATTGGCCGCGTGGAAACGCTTCGTCTTTTCACTCTGGCACTCTGGAGGACCGGGTTCGAGTGTCGGGTCCCACGCCTTGAAAATATTTATCATAGGGTCTGGGCCCGGTCCGTCGATCCCTGTCTTCCAAATCCGGCTGACCCCTCCTCAGGAATGGGCAGCCTGTGGAAGGGCTTGTTTCGCCCCGCCACATAGTATTCTACAGAATGTAGTGTGGCGTCATCAGTTGACAAACAAAAATCGGGTTAATCAGCAGAAAATAAGGTAAATCGAGCTCTTATATTTATGGTGTATAAAGACAATAAGCCATTGAATATTTTGATGGTGAAGTTTTCAACATTTTGTAAAGACAATATCATTTTCGTACAAAATTCCTTCTCGAGCAACGATTAAAAGACTAATTTAGATAAATATAATAATACGGTATCCATAGTCAAACAACAGCTCAACAGAAATTTTGCTTATTGTCAACTGATTTATGGTGAGACATCCACAAGAGGAGTACCTTAGCTTGACTGTCCACTTTATATATGAAGAAAATAAACTATGCAATATAGCGTTGGATGTTTTTATAATGAAAGAACTGTATACTAGCAAGTATTTATCTAATTAATAAAGCAGTTGATAAAATACTGAAAATAGATGAAGAATATGTCAATGCAGCTGTTATTGACAATGCACAAAAAATAAAAATAACATCGATGTTAGAAAACATCTATGTTATCTTTCGATGGTTTTATCGATGTTCAACACTACTTCTAGGCAGATTTTTATATACGATTAAGGATAGTAACTTCAATATTTCGACGTAACTTTATTGTCTTAAACTAAGTGAAACTTTTCAAGAAAGCTTTCTAAATATAGGACCAGATGATTAATGCCATATACCTTTAATTATTTCGGTCATGTGATTTCAACGTTTCCTATAACAAACCTATGGCAAAAGTCAATTGTTTTCCGAAACTTACAGGATAATCATTGTACAAATAAAACATTTAATTTAATAAAATTTATAAAATTCAGTTAAAATATTCTGTAAATAATTGAAATAAACAAATAAAATAATTTATATTTCAATATTTATGTATCTATAATTTGGTGATGATTCTTCTCTAGAGGAACATGGAGAAAACGACGAATATGAAGTCATTTAGAATCTTATATTTAACAATACGATTTTATAAAGATAATTTGGGATTATGAATAGAATAATTACAGAATTTTACATTATTTTTCGTTTAAGTTAAAGCAAATGAATTTAAAATTGACATAGAAAACAACAGCAGATGTTTAACTGATATAAAATTTAAATGTCACATGTGCGAAAAACGAATTGTTGTGGTCGAATTATAAAATTTATTTTAAAATTAGATTTATAAATTTCCTGAAACAAATTAATGTTTTCAATTTATTTTTTAATTTAATAATTAAAAATTTCGAAAGTAATTTTCGGTTGAAAGATGTTTTACATACTTTTTAATTATATTATTTTATACTTTATTAGGTCAATCTGGTAGATTTTATTTCTGAACTTATATTATTTAATAAACTTTATTATTATTATCATCATCATTTTACTATCTGGAAAGTTTAAACTACACTAACAAAACAATATTTTAAGAAAATAAAGTAAAGTAAGTTTTAAAAAAATACATTTTAATTAAAATGTCTAAAAATAAATTGTTGTATATGCCTTTACAGCATAGGGTCCGAAAGATCCCTTCATCCCCTAAAGTAAGTTTTAAAAAAATACATATTAATTAAAATTAATTAAAATGTTTAAAAATAAATTGTTGTATATGCCTTTACAGCATAGGGTCCGAAAGATCCCTTCATCCCCCATATTTCTCCAACATCGACTGCGTTGATATTATATACATTCTTTTGCAAATATTGGATCGATATCATATTATAGTTATTGAATTAAGATTCGTTAAACAATAATTTTAATAATTGTTATTTTAAGTTCAGTTTTATAATACTTCTGCCGACATCACATGCTTCGTTTCACGTAGTTAATAATTTGTAATTATTAACTACTTTCTATGTTTATGTCTATTATTTTATATTTATTATGACTTATATGTTAAAATTGACGATGTGTTATTATTATATAAATATTATAAATGAATATGTAACATTAATGGGATATATTCATCTTCATGGATCAGCAATAACGATATTGCAAAAAATAACTTTTATGGTATTAAAATATGTGGAGGAAGAGAATGTAGGATTTCTACAATAACTTCCGTTTCCTTTATTAAAGAAAAACATCATCTGGATCATCAGATTATCTATATCTGCCACAAATGATCGCAACTTCTTTTCACGATGACTTCACTTTTGCTGAGATTTGCTATTAACATAAAAATTGGACAGAAAAGTATGATGAAGAAGAAGAAGTGAGATAAAATATAACAACAACTGCAGGGAGGAAGACGAGATACTGACTATTCGCGAATGTACTAGAATCGAGACACGTATGCACCGATGGGAGACATTAAGCTCAGGTTAATGAGCTGAATGAGTGAAGAAAATTGAAAAACTATCAATAAACAAAAATAGTTAAGCAATTGAACAATAGAAGTATTGTCTTTTAAGATATTAGCCTGTATTAGCCCCCTATATAAATTGATTGATCAGATTTTCCCAACTGAATTAAATTCTGTAATGTCTATACTTCCAAGTTTTCATGAATACATTATAATTTTGTTAAACTCATTTAAATTATCACGCTTCATATTCCGGACCTATTTGTTTACGTGCTGCCTGACTTCCTATACTTTGAATGCTGCAGATCACGCTTCCTAAACTGTTCTTGTTTTCAAGATTTGATGTTGCTATATCTACTTTTCTACTCTTTAATTTGGTGATATCTTAAAGAATTTCAATCACCTGAAGTGAAACTCATAACAGTAGTAAATAATGTTAGTTGGATTAGAACGGTAGTAATGTTTAAAATTATAGATAAACAATCACGACTTCTTGCACACACTGCTGCTTATAGACATCTCTGATACGTGTTCTGAATAAAATTATCAAGTAATGCCATTGACGTAAACATATACAATATATAAGATGTACTTAAAACAATTTTTGCATTTTGTATAGGAATTATGAAAATATAAAAACAATCCACTAATTACAGATGAAATTATTTTGAGTTGTCTATAAAAAATAAAATAAATTCAAATTGTTTAGAAGGATTTTTTTAACATTAAATCGATACTATTTAAAAAAAACAGTGATTTATATCAATTATTATCAATGACGTCATTCCATATTTCTAAAGAGTCACAAATAAAAGTCCAAAAGTAACAGTAATCATAAAATCGGTCACAAATGTAAACAAATGACTGCAGGAGAAATGTCGAGAAACAATGGTTCATATAATTAATGATGAGAAGTTATTTCATAACATTTTTGATCCAGATGTCTTAACTAGATAAATATGTCAGCATTCACGAACAAAATGAATATGTTTAAAGCCTGCTCTCTAGTGAAACATCATCGCATTTAGAAGACAGGTAGGTTCTAAATACGTACTTTTAAATTTGATTTCTATAAATTGAAATTAAAATTTTGTTATCAAAAGAAAAATACATTGTATAATATTAATCATAAAAAAATACATTGTATAATATTTTCGTACATTGTATAATATTAATCAATATTGAAAAATCTTGTTTTCCTTCTTTTCTTTAAAAACTGTGAGGCTATCAACATCATCATTCTATTAATATCTAGCTTCTTATAAAATTTAATATTTTTTTCTAATTGAAGATGATTTTCTCATAATTTGATCTTCTAATTTCAATTATTTTAAAACACATGACATTCAACTTTTTTTCGTGCAAGTTTCACATTGCTAGCAATCAAAAATCGAAAAATTAGTTTTAAAGAAAGAACCTAACAAACTTTTACCATCAAATTAGAAGAGAAAAAATCCTTAACCACATCATATTTCTGATTTATCACATTCGTATATTTAATCAGATAATACATATTAGTCATTAAAATAATATATCTTTCTTAAAGACAGTTTTCCGGATAGTAAAGCTCGGATCTAAAAATACGATGAATACGCTTAAATGATTTACTTTTTTGCTATTGTGCTGGAGCATCGGTGCAGATGGACAACCATCACTGGAAAACGCGGAAAAAATTTGTTGTAAGCCAATATATATTTCTTAATCGTATCTTGTTGAAACACATTATATTTATTTTTCGCTAATTCATTTAATAGCATTATCAGAAGATATATTTTTCCAAGTTCATTCAGTGTGTCATCGCTCGAGCTCCACCAATATTTCAAAAGGTAAACATTTATTTATTTATTTTTCTTTATTAATTTATCTTATTACACAACTATATAATCATTATAAAACAGTAATAGTTTCAAAAATTTTTATTAATCATACACTGTGTTCCACTAGCAAATCATATATACCTACGCATGTGTTGATTGTTATTACGACAATATAGAAATATTTGAGTCCATTCAAGTAGTTTCGTGTAATGAAACCGTTGCAAGTAATCCTGATGTAAGACGTTTTCTGAATTTAAGTGTAAATTTTTATCTATCGTATATATTAATAATTAAAATAATAATATGTGCTTTCTTTCTTCACATTTTTTTGTAATTAATTCAAATTATTATTGTAACTATTATTAACTGAATGCTTGTGTGATTGAAGTGGATAAGGTAATAGAGAAAATTTCAAAATATCTTTATATTAGTTATGCCTCGATAAAGTGACTTTAATCATTTAATAATTTTATAACAGGAATGCGGAATATTTGCAAGCGAAGAAGAGCAAAAATAGATTCAGGAAGCAATTGACAATTGCTTAAATTTCTGTAAAGAAATGAACAAAAATTGTTTTAAGTGCTATTGAATATTAATGCAATTCATAAAACTAAAATTATTATTTTTTCTTGCAAAATATTTTAATGTTTTTTTTTTTAGATTATATTTGGTGAATTAAAATTTGAAATAATATTTCCTGAAATTTTTAGAAATGTTTAAAATATTATTATTATTATTATTATTCACATATTATTTTAATATGTGAACAGATTGAAAGTTACTTTAAAAAATTTATAACTGATAAAAATTATAGGCCTAAATATGGTTTTCGTTAGATAAAATGGGGCTGCATTTTTGATATGTTGGTGGATATACACTAGTGGGACCAGGACGGTTGTCGCTTGGATGCGATTTAACTTCCGAGCGGAGACAGGTAAGTCAGGATTTTGACACCAAGTTTGATATTTTGGCACTCACATCGAATGGGGATTTTGGAATTTTATGATCGAAAATCTTAATATTGCGCATGGCTAAGTGGCAAGTGAAGAATCCAGACGCTATTGGGTACATGTAGAAGTAATGACGACTAATGTAAACAACAAAAACAGAAACGTTTATTAAAATAGTAAATTAAGACATAACCCCTTCATATTCTTTTAGACTGGCAAGGGATTCAGTTATTCTTTGACTGATCTCCAATAAAAAAGAAAACTAAGGCATATATAAAAAGAATCTACATATTAAATTTCAAAGACAGTTACATGAATGAACATACAAAATATTAACTCGGATACATTAAATACATAATAAATTTCAAAGACAGTTACATGAATGAACATACAAAATATTAACTCGGATACATTAAACCAAGAAAAACCAATGAAACCTTTCGAACTATCAGCAATAGCCTGCATAACTTGAATAAAAATTCTGCACAACTATAAACAATGCATTTAGAGAGAGACAGTTAGTGCTTCAATTCTTCTTTTCTTCAAAATCTTGATTCCATAGTTTTTACGATGAATTAAACGAACAGTTACTGCAAGACGAGAGACATTGAAGGTGACATCGAGACAAGACGACGGACACACATGAAAAAGCTCTATGGAGCAGGACTCTTAAACCGGTTCCCACTTGGGGTGAAGTCTGCAGCAAAAGCAGAAAAGAGTTTATTTCCATAGCAACGGAACTTGACCTTGTGCCACTTTTTAGAAACGCGGATGTTGCATGCTCCCAACGTCTGCGTTTCTATACAGCGACTAGCTACTGAGACTAGCCAATCAGAAAAGTGATTAGTATTAAACGAATAATACAATGGCCGTGATTGGTGGTTGACGTATTCCTATTTTTACCGACTATTGGCCGATGTCGACAGTTGTTTAACATAAGGACTCTTAAACCGGTTCCCACTTGGGGTGAAGTCTGCAGCAAAAGCAGAAAAGAGTTTATTTCCATAGCAACGGAACTTGACCTTTTGCCACTTTTTAGAAACGCGGATGTTGCATGCTCCCAACGTCTGCGTTTCTATACAGCGAGCGACTCTTAAACCGGTTCCCACATGGGGTGAAGTCTGCAGCAAACGCAGAAAAGAGTTTATTTCCATAGCAACGGAACTTGACCTTGTGCCACTTTTTAGAAACGCGGATGTTGCATGCTCCCAACGTCTGCGTTTCTATACAGCGACTATTTATTGAGACTAGCCAAAGTGATTAGTATTAAACGAATAATACAATGGCCGTGATTGATGGTTGACGTATTCCTATTTTTACCGACTATTGGCCGATGTCGACAGTTGTTTAACATAAATTCTTAATTGAATCATTAAATGAGAACGAATACTGGGCATACCGGCTACGCAAGCTCAAATGGGAATCCGTCTTTAGTCGCTCTCTCTTCTCTGACTGATTGAACCCTCCTCTCTGTCCCCGAGAAACTCGATTTTCTTCCATTTTTTCGAAATGTTGTTCGTCCCTGCTCCTCGATGTCTCCACCAAACCCGCCGAATGGGAAGAATTTTAAAGAATTATTGTTAAATATTTCATAAAGCATGTAGTTTCTTTTCCTACACTTATACAATCATATAATATATTAAAAGATAATTAATAATAGTCTCAACCTACCAGTATAATGCAATCCCATCAAAAAACATTTCATGTAAAAAATGTAGCCAAGTCTCGTTCCTCTTTATCCGTAAAAAGTTGTGAGATATCACGAGAGCCAAGTCTAGCGCCCTTATTTACTCTGACACTTTTATTCACAAATCACTCCAAGTCATTGTATCTTTAGTTAAAGAACATTTTGTGACTTGGATCCGACGCCATGACATTTTACCTCGCTTTTTTTTAAAAATGAGGGCATAGTGACCTAAACCCTTTTACACGAATCACTTTTCGATGACCCCAACCTGTATGTTAAAGCCTATCGAAATCGGCTTTAACATACAAGCTGGGGACGGACGGTCGTGTCCACCCCTTGTGAAATGTGATAGAGAGTATAGTGTAATATGACAAAATGCTTTTTATCAAATAAAAAATGGTTTATATTCAATACAAAAATTTTAATTGACATCTTTGCATTTATCAATCGTCATCTCGACAACGTTCACATGCCGTTCACTTCTTTTGAATAATCGTTTCCTGTTGGATTTTCTGACGTAGGGTAGAGCGGGGCTAGTTGAGCAGTGGGGCAAGTTGGGCAATGTCTTTTTCTCAGAATCTTTTGAATTAGAAAAGATAGGAATGTGAAATTTAGAAGTTTCGTTCCGTTTATCAACTACTCTAGATAAAAAAAATTCAGGTTCTTGGGCAACTCCAACACAAAGATATGGAGGTCTCAAAAGTACCCTGAGTTCCTTCCAGAAAAGGATGGTACGGACGTGCTTGCTCGACTTGGCAGGGGCACTGCCGTGCCCCCAGATTTCACATGATGAATATCATATTAATTTTCAGTTTTGTTTTCGTAATCTTCAGGACAATTTCTTGCAATGTGACCGACAGAGAGTTAAAGTTGTTGAGTAAAAGATACTATTTAACCTAAATATTATTTGTTGTAATATATGGAGCTAAGAAACATGAAAATATTAAATTAATTTAATAATAATAAATACAATTAGTAAACCGATGTCGGAATTAATAATTTAAGAAAGTTTGTTTATGAAACGGAATTATGAGGTATTTTAAAAGTTTTACATGTATAAGCATGATAAAATGTTATAATTCATGCTTTTATTAGACTATTTTCCAAAGGAAATAGAGGATAATAAGATATGGCTCATCTTTGGTTGTCTATATATCCTCCTTATAACGTTTGAACTACCTAATATATTTCCATGAAATTTAGTATACATATTCTAGCATTAAAGTTCATCTCGATGCTGCATTATTTTATCCTGCAGGATAATTTAATTCTACAGGGTTACATTAAATTTTTATAAAAATTTTATTTTATATTTTTGACAACAAATGACGCTAAGTATTAGCAGTAAGATGTCACAGGTACACTAGGGACTTCACTATGTTCATCATTAACTACCTTTTTATTTTACAGCATATCCAATCTAATTTTTGATTTTACTCGTTGCAAGATTAAATCTTATGCGAATGATGTCAAACCATGAATACCTTCTTAAACTCTTTAATTGTCGTTTAAAAAAAAAACATAGGAATTTTACAGGGGCATGTTATTTTCAGGAACGAAATAATATATTTATTAATTAAAACTATTCAGAAATAAACTAATCGTATAATTTCTAATATGTAATTTTTTTGAAATGATTAAATATAAGAGACAAAAATATGTTTTGAATGCCTTAACATGTATTAAGTATAATCATAATTATAAGAAAAAGATCTTTCAAGATTCATCCGAAGATACATATTAGATTCATTCGTCATTTTAAATGGATGAATCTAATATTTTAATTTATGCTTAATTCCAGTTCGAATTTAATATTCCCACCACCTTATTAAATTTTATAAAATTCAATCGAAAAGTTTAGAGGATTTAGGGAGAATCCTTCGAATGAATTGTCCAATTAAGCTGGATTATTGGAATTTATAACAAGATTTTTATATATATTATTGATCATAATTTAATAAAATGTTAAATTTCCCACACTTTGTTCTATTATGAAATTATGATAAGAGCTAGTAGACATATAAATATCTGGTTGCTTATAAGCACCGAAGCTGTTACTTAAAACTCCAATTTGAATTCTTCTTCCTTCCTTATCTGTATATAACAACGGACTACCGGAATCGCCCTGAAAATAAGATTATTTTATTTTACAAATACGTTTTCATTATTCAAATAATAAATGTAATAAATAAATTTACGTTTATAGTATAGAGTCTATTTGAAGTGGTAATAATTTCAGATTCAATTAAACGCTTATTTCTCTTTAATGATTTCCAGTTTTTAGGATTATCAAGATTTGTTTCTCCTTTTCTGAGTAAGCGACTTTTTTTATCTGAAAAGATATTATATAAAACAATTCTGTTCAAATTTTAAATAAGGCAGAGTGGGGTAAGTGCAGAGCTGTTTTACAAAATTGGACTTTAAATGAAGGTATTTTAACCTATCTTATAAATATTTGGCAGGGTTGGTAACAATCGCATTTCACAGTTATTGCTGTTTAAATCATTTTTGAAAATTTTATATTTGTTGGGTAAGTGCAGAGCGGTTTTACAAAATTGGACTTTAAACGAAGGTATTTTAACCTATCTTATAAATATTTGGCAGGGTCGGTAACAATCGCATTTCACAGTTATTGCTGTTTAAATCATTTTTGAAAATTTTATATTTGCGACAAAATCTTACAAAATATCAGCTACTCTACACTTACCTGAACCGGAGTAAGAGCGAATGTGCATGTTAATAAAGCTTTGATGTTTATTTGCGCACGCTAATTGGCAAGACCAGAATTAAGAATAAATATACTATAAAATGTTTTTAACGCATTAAGATAGATTGTTTAGTTTTAGTGTTATCCTTTGTTAAAGAAACAAGGATGAAACTCTGAAATGTGAGAGGACAACTTTGTCGCACCGATTTCGATCGGCTTTAACATACAGATTTTAAGGGCCATCGAAAATTGATTCGTGTAAAAGGATTTAGGTCACTATGCCTTCATTTAAAAAAAAAACGAGATCAAATTTTCATAAATCGGGATCTGCCGTTTATATACCTAAAAAATTAGACTGATTTCAACCAAAGCTGCCGCATAGTGGTTAAGGCGCTTACCTGCGGAACTGAACGTTACAAGTTCCAGTCTCGCTTACGTACTGTTTTTTTCAAGTGAATAAATTAAGATATTACTAGCAATAAAACTTCAGATAAAATCAAGTGTTTTTGTCATAGTTACGTTTGACAAAATCTCTTTTCAATTATTGTTTGATCTCTTTCTCTCTTTATCTCTCTCACTCTCATTGTCTAATTGTTGTAATTCACTATGCGTCTGGTGATATCTAATATATCCATTTGCGCTCGAAGCCTCTTTACGTATAGAATAGTAGCAACTGGTCGAATTGTTACTATCCCATATGTAACTATGACAAAAAAACTTTATTTTATCTGAAGTATTATTGATAGGTAATATTTTAATTTATTCACTTGAAAAAAAAAACACGTAAGCGAAACTTGATTTTATCTGAAGTATTATTGATAGGTAATATTTTAATTTATTCATTTGAAAAAAAAACACGTAAGCGAGATTCGAATTTACAACGTTCATTTCCGCAGGGAAGCGCCACAGCCATAACATCGCAGCATACATCGCAGTTATGGATGAAAGGGATCTCATTTTTTATGTATATAAGCGGCGCGATCAGACGCCATGACATTTTACCTCGCGTTTTTTAAAAATGAGGACATAGTGACCTAAACCCTTTTACACGAATCACTTTTCGATGACCCCAACCTGTATGTTAAACGACGCCATGACATTTTACCTCGCTTTTTTTTTAAAAATGAGGGCATAGTGACCTAAACCCTTTTACACGAATCACTTTTCGATGACCCCAACCTGTATGTTAAAGCCTATCGAAATCGGCTTTAACATACAAGCTGGGGACGGACGGTCGTGTCCACCCCTTGTGAAATGTGATAGAGAGTATAGTGTAATATGACAAAATGCTTTTTATCAAATAAAAAATGGTTTATATTCAATACAAAAATTTTAATTGACATCTTTGCATTTATCAATCGTCATCTCGACAACGTTCACTTCTTTTGAATAATCGTTTCCTATTGGATTTTCTGACGTAGCTGTGAAACATGTTATATGCTAGAAAAAGAAGTTAATAAATAAGTTAAAAGTTACAACACGAAAAAATAAAATTGAACGTGTAATGTGGCCAGAACAGTGAAATACGCGATTATCCCATAGTGCAGATCTGCACTTCCCCAGGTAACAATATTTACGGATCAAGAGTTTACCATGGTTTTTCTGAAAAACTTTTGAAAGATCGAAAAATATTGTTCAAGTAATGTAAACCTTAATCAATATTCTTCGTACTTACTAAAAAATTGCTCCTATCATGAACTTATCTCAAGAATTATTGCACTTTTAAAATCCTGGAAAAGTTTTGTGCTATTCGGACGCGATGCGTTTGTAAGAGTCGATGTAAATATTAGATTCGAATCATTCATCGTGAGTTATCTACGTCGATAGAACGGTTTTTCTAAAAAACTTTTGAAAGGTCGAAAAATATTGTTCAAGTAATGTAAACATTAATCAATATTCTTCGTACTTACTAAAAACTTGCTCCTAGTATGAATTTATCTCAAGAATTATTGCACTTTTAAAATCCTGGCAAAGTTTTGTGCTATTCGGACGCGACGCGTTTTTAAGAGTCGATGTAAATATTAGATTCGAATCATTCATCGTGAGTTATCTATGTCGATAGGTAGATATTAACTTTTAGTAGAATACTACAATATGAAATAGCAAAATTTCGATTATCTTATTATAAAATAATCCTGATAATGCATTTCCCCCAACTACGCCCTTATCCTACTCTGCCTTATATTAAATAGATTGCCTTTGAAACATTATAGAATATTTATATCTAATATTTTATAATTTTACTGCAAAACATCGCATATATATAAACCGAACAAAGTACTTCCAAGATAGGGATTTGGCAGCAGGTATTTGACTGGCGTAAACTTTAAAAATTAAATTAAAATAAAACCATAAAATTACATTAACTAAGATATAGAACCAAAATCTTTCATGTTTTAAGTGAAAATGATATTTGGCAGATATCTAGAGAATCATCATAAATCAGGCAGGTGCATGAAGGTCAGTTATGACGGGTTAAGACCCATCACAATCGCACAATCCGTCGACACTGGAGAAGAGTTTTATCAAATACTTTGAAAATTAGAATTAACAGAAACTTGCTTGGATGAACAACACACTAAGTGGATATGGAGAGTCTATTTCCTTACTTCAAATGGAAAGTCACTATTAAATTGTCTGGGAGGAGGCGATCATATACAAATTGCCTCCTCTCATACAACTTATATAGTGTATTAAAATGAAAATTTCTACTTACTTGGAGTTCTCCGTCCCCAGCCAACTATCGTGACAACTCCACTAATATATATGCGGTTTGGAAGTGGCAAAGCTACAGGACTGACATTAGGTAAATCTCTGACCGGACTTTTGAGTATTAGAAGTGCAATATCATTATGACCATGTGGAATGTCGAAATCTGGATGAATAATTCTTCTTTTAAAGTAAACTCTTGTCCCTTTAAATTTATCTCTATTTCCTACTGTTCCACACAAATCGTTTTTCTTCACGCTAAAATAATCAATGATAGTAGATATGCTATTTATTAAGTATTTATTATATAAAATTTAATACATTTTGATTTTACTAATAGGAATTTTTAATAATAGAAAATTTTTTGTATGGCTAACGTATTTCACTGTATAGAAATATTCAAACTGTAGTAAATTCCAAATATATGAACTAAAATTTTAATTTTTTAGTTTAAATTAATAAAAACAAGTTAATTTTACTTTATTATATTCTTTTTATATAAAAAAGAAATAATATTAATCCATTCTAATTCTTTAGCTGTCATACTTTATCATTTCTATTAAGAATATGTTAGCTTTAGTTAAGCCGCTGAATCTCACATAGGATATTTTTCGTTTGCCACTTCAGAGCACATCACAGGCTAGCCATTATCTATAATGAAGTGAACCAGAATATTTAAGAATATAATTTAAAGGCCAGGAGCATTTGTCTAGCAGTTTATTCATTAAGTATGAGGCCTGGAATGAGAACAGCTTTTCTAGGTGATAAGCGACTACTTTAGCATCTTGGAGGATTCTATGATAAATAAATTTTTTATCAGTGAAAATTAATAGATTATTAGGATAATTTTAGAAAGTTTGGTTCGCAAATGAAAATATGTATATTTTAAAAATATCGGTGATTTTATGTGAAAAAATCATATATAAAAAGCATTTGAATTAAAAAAATAAATTTGAAAATTTGATCAGATTGATAAAACACAAGCAGGAAAGGTTAGGTCATCAAATCCCACAAGGAATTCTTTGGCGGCAATAAGACCATCCATCATGTATGAAGAGTCACCTGAAGATTGAAGGATGGGGTTTAATGGGTCGGCCTTATTTCTCCTGAAACACTAGAATGTGAGAAGCGAAACTGAATCTGTTCCTCCAAGGTACTAAGCCACTGCTTTATCATGAAGAACCATCATCCATGAAGAGTCACCTGAAGATTGAAGGATGGGGTTTAATGGGTCGGTCTTATTTCTCCTGAAACACTAGAGTGTGAGAAGCGAAACTGAATCTGTTCCTCCAAGGTACTAAGCCACTGCTTTATCATGAAGCATCCGTCCGACTGAAAATAGAAAAGGAAATAGATATTGCACATTCTAGCATCTTCCTAAATGATAAATTCAATTCGCCAAGATACTGCTAATATAATTTAATTAGCTAAATTATTTTATACAAATTACTTTATAAAACAGAACTAGTAATCATTATTAGTTTTTATATTAAAGTTAGTAATGATTAATACTGATTTTTAGCTACCATCATTCGTACACATTCAGCATCACTTTGATGTATTTAAACTAACATTGTGCAATTAAGATATAAACCTAGCTGGTAATTATTTAGAATTATAAATCACTTGTTTATTTTTAAATTTATAATATAAATTAAAAAATCAATATAACAATAAGCATTTTTTTAATATAAAATAATTAGAACATCATACTTATATATAACATGGGCTGCTCCAATTGCAGTTTCGTAACTTATCAAGGAAAACGTTGCAATATTAGTTTTTCTTTTAAAAATAGCCATCTAAAAAAGATAAACAATTCTTATTAAATTTATATTTTCTGTAAATAAAATGAATTAAATAGTTATAGTAATTAATAACTCGTAAAATTATTTACCACAAATGGGAAATCACTAATCTTAGCTAGAGACGTTCCAACTGCTCTACGCATAATTCCTGCAAAATGCAAATACTACGAGATAAGAAATATATATATTTTCTAATATTTAAACTTTTTAGTCTACTTTCTGAAGGAATTGGAGACCCATAAGATTGGGCTAATGTTCTCTGCATAAAACACATTCTATTCAAGCAAATTATTGAAGCCTTAGCACAACAGATGATTAACGTAAACTTTAACGCAAAAAAATTCTTGATAATCCTGTATAGTATTGTGATTTAGTAATTATTTCTTATTTCAAAGTGTTTGCCTCAGTTTTAATTCTTTCTAATTTAGTAAAGAAATCAATAAGATAATAATTCTTTTTTATAAAGTTCAATAAAGAAATAAAAAGACAATAATATTAAAATTAATCATTTGAAAGTATGTGCATCATTAAAGAATCCATTAATTAAGTGGATTTAAGAATAAACTTACTTGAAGGATTTTCATCTTCAGTTGTCATTGATTTGGAATATATGCTATTTATGAAAAGAATAATTAGTCCACATCTGCCAAAAACATTTTAAAAGTATTATTAATTATCATTTTATCAACATTAACTTTTAAATCAATATAATTAACAATAATTAGAATTCTTTTATTATAGATAGAACATACATCACGACAAGATTCATATTTTCAATGTTTTTCTCAATTAGACTGGTTATTATGTCTATCAAAATTTGAAGTCTCTGATATTTTTAAACCATTTCGATATTAGTATTAGAAAATATGTTTTGATATTAAATTGCCTTATAATGACATGATGATTAAATTCAGTACAGGGTGACTTGACTTATAATGATCCATATTTTCCACAGTAATTATTTATGATTAAAATTCCTTCTTACGATGGCCACAATCAGTGATTTGGTAATAATGACAGCCAATGGACCGGATGGCCAGGTTATCTCTAGATGTGTATTTTATTTCCTCTATGTAGTAGTTGTATTTAATTTTGTCTCGCATAATTCTAATTTTTTTAAGTATACAGGTTCGGTTCATGCAGCCCTATCCTTAATACATGCAATCATTGAATTATTATTCTAAAATTCTGAGAATTTTTTGATGGATCCGGTCCGGACATCAATTCTTCTATTGTAAAGTCCTACTGGTTCTGCCATAGAATGTCAGCAATTGGATGTGGAATGGATGTAGAATAGTAATCAGAGAATGATTAAAATTGGTTTTAAAAGATTTTTATAAAGGTGCATTGCAATTTCTAATTGTATTTTACCAAAAGTTTACAAGAATGTCTAACAGAAATTTGCATACATTTTATATCCTTTTTCATATAATTTATCTTAAGACAGCCTTATTAGCTCGAAACTTTCGAGGAAGATTTTCTAGTAATGATTTTCGAAGTATTTTATATACTGGTCATAATTTCACACATTTATTTTAATTATAGTTTTTATTAGATTAAGAAATAAAGACAGCAAAATGAATGTTAAAATTATTTTTTTTATAATTTAATAAAACGTTTCGATTAATTAATATAATTGATAATCTATTTAAACGAGATACGAACGATAAAATGTCTATCATTTATGAATTTATAAATAAATATTTCCATGTTTATATGTAGGTTGATCGTATTCACTGAGAGCTTAGTTAAGTTTTTTTACTACTATTATATTCAATATATTAAAATAGTAGGCCTAATGCTATTTGCCAGCAGATTCATACTTATTATTGTTATATATTAAACAACAATGCACAAGTTTTTAGAAAAAGATTTGAAAATTTCATTATTGTATAATTATTTATAAATTGTAGTGCAAAATTTTCTTTCAGAGAGTTCCATACCAGAAATTTTCTGAAGCATAGAGAATTGTGAATAACGCGACCTGAGATTCCATCTCGATCTTTCAGATAGAAATATTGAACACATTCATATAGCTAGCAATCCGTGATCAATATAATTCTTCGAGTATGACCTCTCCCACTCTCTGATTATACATCAAGATGAATTTCTGCTTTTCAGCTCAGGAATTGGCTGCCTGAGCTCTTGTTTTACTTTGTTCAAGTTGTTTTTCAATCTGAGGCACAACTTTCACAATAAGGAGAAGTGAGTAACATCATAGCAACAACGATTTAGTTAATAAAGATCCCGCAAATAAATTCCAAAGAAAACATTGGTTAGGTTTAGTGTAGTTAAGCCGCCATATCTCTCAAGGAATATATTTTATCTAGCGTCGCCAGATTAAATATATGATGGGCGATCTTCTAAAGCCCATCATAGACTGGCCAACCTCCATGATGAGATCAACTGGAAAGGTAAAAAATGACTATCAACAGGGCTGACCGGGCCCCTCCTGAAAACTGGAGATGTGGGCTGGGAATTGAACCCGAATGCTCCAAGGTGATAGATAGGTCATTCGGCCGAAGAAGAACATTGAAAATCGCTAATAAAGTGGTTCTTTCATGTGCCTTTTATTTCACATGAGAATAGTAAACCACAAAGCAGACTAAAACTAATTCAAAAAATGTGGAAGTAATATATTTCTTTGAAATGTATCAGGTACTGAATGTGGCTCTAAGGTAATAAGAGATTGCATTATCACACGGACATCCAGTTAGCTAATATCATATACAATATTTAAAAACAAATTTATTCATTATATCATATTTTGAAATAATGGCTAATTACTACTAAAATTTAAATAAATATTCATTTATTGAAATTTTAAATAATAATACTTTATCGAATTATTATTTTAAAAATTAATTTAATATCTATTTTGATTCTAATTTATTTATAATTCAATATCTATCATGTTTTGAAGTAATTATATATTTTGATTATTATTAAGCATATTTTGAAATTTATAAAGATCCCAGTGCGCAAAATTTCGATAAATATAACACTCGTCATAAATTTTAATACATTATAAATACGAATATTACCATGATGAATATTTAATCTATTTCGTACAATATTAAAAATATTCCTATTTATTATTTTATATTGACTTAAAACAAATGACAACATGAAATAAGACCACAAAAAATATAAAATAAGTCTATTATTGCTTACGAATATTTTTAAATCCATTCAAATGCAAATCATTAAATATCTAGCAATAACATAAAACGGACTTGCTCCACTTTCAAAATCAGCGGCTCAAATATTGATCTATAAAACTCTGAAAACTTACTAAAATCTATTATAATAAAATTCTGTTTTTCATTTAAATAAATGAGAAAATTATTGATTCATAAATGTTGAGTAATGTTTAGACAATTTCTCTTATAAATCGTTCTGAAGCAATCCTCTCATATCATATAGAAACAATTCTTCAAAGTTTTTTTTTTTATTTATAAAAGTAAAAATATAATTTAATGTTAAAATAAAAATTTGATTAATAAATTATTAACAGTCTCACAAATTTTAGCTAACTTTAATATTAATCATTAATTTAAATTCATTTAACTTATAAATAATACTTTTTATGTAAAGAGTCATAAATCAGAATTATCGTATTTATTAATTGTTATATAAGTATTATTTTTCAGAGTAAATATAACGTAAATTTTGTGTTATAATGTTGAAAAATTAAAAAAAATTATTTGAAATTAAAAATTTTAAATATAATATGAATAATTTATAAAAAAATTTCAGTTTAAACTAAATATGTAGTAAGACAAAGCGAGAACAATTTAATATAAATATTTGATAAATAGAAATTTATCATTAATGGAAAGTTTTGTTTGAATCATTATGCAAACATCTATTCTATACTGTATAATTATTTTTGCAAATACAATGCAATAATTGTATATGAAAACATAATAGCTTGGAGTTAATTATAGTAATCATTTGATGCTATTATATCAAGAGAAACAATATTTAAATGAAATCAATATATTTACTGTACGAAAATTATAGAGTAATTAATAATTCTATATGAAAACATAATAGCATGGAGTTAATTATAGTAATCATTTGATACTATTATAACAAGAGAAACAATATTTAAATGAAATCAATATATTTACTGTACGAAAATTATAGAGTAATAAGCTATTATCGATAATCATTTTCAAATTTTTGTTTCTTTGATTCAACAAATAAACTGAAGGTAAGTAAATTCAATTAAATAATATATATACAGGCGTTCCTGTAGTTACGAACGTGAATTTTTATTTTGAAATTTCTTGAAATTTGAAAAACTCTTCAATAGGTTTATGTAATATGATAGGAAAATGCTCTAAAAAATAATATAATGTAAAATTATAAAATTAGTTAACATATTACAATAGTATTTCAAGATTGCAGCGACTAAACCAAAAAATCTTCGCTTTATATTCGGAACTTTTTATTAGAATCTGTAAAATAACAAACTTTTGATTGGTACAAATTTGAAATAGATTACAATATACAGTATAATATGCAAAGTTATTTCGGTATTCTTGGAGCAAAAATAACAGCAGTATCTGAGTTAAAAACAAAAGAAAAGGATTAACAAACAAAGTATACGTACTAATTATGTTCATCACTAGAGGAGTGCCTGTATTTATTTAAATGATAATAGTTGCATTAATCTCTATTATATATATTGTTTTCAGAAATGTCTAATGAAAGTGTAGAAAGAGCTGGTCAAATTCATCATAAACAAAATTTTTGTTTATGGGACCTCCATATTGTTTTAAGGTACCGTGTGCTCAGAAAGAAACGCATGGCAGAACATCATGAGGAGATTAAGCTTCGTGGGCTAGTACATCCAGCGTTAAACTTTATATATGGACAACGAAATATTATAATATGTTTACTTACCAAGTTCGAAGATTGTAGTTCTTGATTTAAGGTCGATTAAAGTGGATATAATACTGAATATTCACAATAACAGCCTTCGCACTGGATGCCTCCACGTTAGACTGCAGGAAGCCCTTCCACCTGTTCGCGTGTAAACGAAATATCACTCAACTGTCATCTTCTCCCCACTCTTATCTTCCCCCGAGTTACCTTAATATTCTACGTATTAGTTGGAAAAAATTTGAAATTAAAATTCATTTTATTAATTCAAAATTTTAGCTAACTAATTGCATAGAATATAAGGAAAACTAACTTGTAAAGATGTTTTTGTACAGGAAGTTCCCAACTTACGACTGGAGTTTTGCGTATAAAAATTTCGGTCGTAGTTTGAATCTGTCATAACTCCGAACACTTTTTTGCATAGGCGCGATGTTATAAATGGAGATTACGTTTCCCCTTCATCAGAACTCAGAATATTCAATACGTTTTGAAAAGTAGTAACGTACAGAAATCTAAAGAAGCGCTATTTATTCTTAAAGACAAAAAAATTATGCATTTTGTGCCTATCAGATAACTAAAAGTTCACGTATTTATATGTAAAAATAAAAAATAAATATAAAAGATAAAAATAAAAATAAATATTTATTAAATATTTTGTAAAATGTAAAAATAAAATCATTGTTTTGCTAATCACTTAAAATCATTCTACCATTTATAACATTGATTGTCACATATTAAATGATAAAATAAATCGATACAGATTAATTGTTGGAATTAAATAAGCAGACATTATTAGAAAAATATATATATTTTTAAAAAGAAATAATTAATTTCTAGAAACTTAAATAGTTCCTAATCGTTAGCGGATGTTTTTAAATCACTATTATAATTATTTATATTTATCAAGGGTTGGTGGTTAGCTTTATCTCTTTTCTTTTTAATTAATAATAGCATATAAATAACTTTTTAAAAAGTTTTATCAAATTTTTAATATGATATGATGTAAATCTACAACGAACAGCAAGATTGAATTTAAAATAATATTAAATACATTTTTTATCCGTAAATATATATTGTAGTTGATGTGTTGCAATTAACATTAATCATTCCTAATTATAACTTTGGTTTAACTTAATGATATTCATACATTTAAGTGAGAAATTATGGATAATTTTGTATATAATATAAACTAACCTGCAATATATATTATTAATAAGAAGTGTTTTTTTTTAAATATTAATTTATTTGTGATTGAAATGCTGTTTGCAAATTTTGGGTAGATTTTTGTAATTTTTATAACTTTAAATATGGCTGTTATAACTCTAAATTGGCCTTTTATCTATCTTACAATTTGGTATTTCTTATTTAGCAGAGGAAGTTCTTAAGAACATGCGATTTATGCAATAAATTATATGCATTTGGTTTGTAATTAGATGCAATTCTATTTAAAGAACAAACTACTTTCCTGTGTTCGCTTCAAATGATTCAGTTATTCCAAGTGAGAGACGGAAATATGAAGAAAATATTTGCAGTTTTGATTTTGTTTGTTGTGAGCTGGAGTGTTCGAGTTTTTGCAGCGATGAGATATCATCATTCCTATTGCAGTAATATTAATTTTTATTTATTTAATTTTCTGAAAATTGCTTACGTTTTCAAAGATTAGTTTAATTTTTTTAGATCAGTCGGATGAAAAGGTGCTTGCATTCATCAGATGTTTGTACGATCAAAATCCAGCAATGTTTCGAAAGGTTTGAAATATGTTATTAATTTATATGTTCCTCTGTTATTTATAGATTTAAGAAGTCTGTAAATAATTTAGAAATTTATGGGTTTATTTAGCAGGCTGATATAACACACCAATGTGTTAATGAGGTTTACGGAAACATTAGAATGGCAGAATCAGTACTTTTAGTTACATGCTACAATTTTCAGAACAAAGAAAAAGTAAGATCATTAAACTTTCAAGTTAGAAATTTTTCATGCATGATTACATTTTCATAATTATACCATTAATAGATTTCTGTATATGTTACTTTTAATTTCACAACTCTTAATTACAATGATAGATTACTTATTTTATAGAATTCAGGCGCTCAGTAATTACGAGCATCGATATCTACGAATATAGAATTTCATTTTTAAAATTTCGTGAAATTCAAAAAACTTTTCAGTAGTTTTATGTGAATAGAAAAATCCTCAACCAATCAACTTAATGCAAAATTACACAATTTATATATTACGACAGTAAACCAAGATTGCGGCGATTACATCAAATTTCCTTGCTGTTTATTCGGAATTTTTAATTGATCAGATGGTCAAATATATTACAGAATATAAAGTTATTTTATTACTTCTGTTGCCAAAATGATAGCAATATCTGAGTTACGAACAACCCGAATTACGAATAAAACTTACGTATGACATGTTTTTAATTAGAGAAGCGCCTGTATTTTAGTCTTGTTTGCTTGTTTGTAGTATTCCTATTTGATTTTTTTTATTGAGAATTGTTCATGCAGTATAATCAACTGATGCTTATATATTTTCAGATACAAAGTTGTATTAACCTGAAACGGAAAGTAAGTTACGAAACTTATTAAAATTTATTAATTCTTTCTTTGATAAAAAATTCACGGATTTATTTTTTTTTCTAGTAATTGGAAGCACCAAACGATGAAGCTAATAAGGAATATAGAATGGGATTTTCGAATTGCAAAGATTCCGTTGACACAAATTACAGCACTTAATAAACACGGTATTGCATTCTGCAATTTTCACAGTGAAGTGTTTATTATTTCCTTTCAGCAGTTTAACATAAAATTAATATTTGTGTAAAAATAAACTAAATAAAATTTGACTTTTATCAGCATTAGCAATTTTTGTATTAACTTCATATAAGGTGGAGAGGGGTAAGTGCACAAGGTTTTTACAAAGTTGGACTTTTAACGAAGGTATTTCAACCTATCGTATAAATATTTGGCAGGGTCGTTAACAATGGCATTCCACAGCTAATCCGTTTAAATCATTTTTGAAAATTTTATATTTGCGACAAAATCTTACAAAATGTCAGCTATTCGCTCTTAACCCGAAACGGGGTAAGAGTGTACGTGCAAGTTAAAAAAGTTTTGATGTTTATTTACGCACCCAACTTTTTTTTTATTAATCCTTTACATCCCACGCTATCAAATAAGAAACATTTAGGTTATTTACTCTCTATGTACCAAACAAAAAATTTTTGAAAATAAATTGTGTTTATTAAATGTGTACAGAATGTGTTTTTCTTATTAAAAGATATTTTTTTACTGAAAACAGATAATTTGGGGTTTAAAGAGTTAACCGATCACTTACTGATATATATTTTTTTTATCAAATTTCGGATGTCGTTAATAATTTTTTCCCTGAATTAAGGAAGTACAGAAAGGTAGCTTCAAAATTTTTTATCTAATAAAATTCTATTTTTTTAATATAAAATATTATATTTAACGAGTTTTTAATATTAATATTCTTAATTTACCTTCTTGAATAATATCTGAGAAGAAACGTCACTTTTACAAAAGAAAGTCGATTATAATTTTTTAAATCTAACTATTAACGATGAAATGCATTTTTCTAAGTTAGTAAAATTCTATCATCTCGGTTATAAAATTAATTAAGTTTTTTTTTTTTAATTAAGATAAAATTGCGTACTTAAGATAATTTAACGATTTAAACAATTTCTAGAAATACTATACGGCAGAATTTGCTCATATATTTAAATAAGTTTATCAATAACTGCTTTGTTAATTTAAAATCACAAGTATTAGTAAAATTAAATCAAAATTTCTAGATTTGATCTAATACTGTCTTAAAAATCAATTAATTTTTATTGATAAAGTTGCTGTTATTATAATCATTATTTTTCTCTAAATTATTTTAAGTTATATATTATTAATTTATTTTATCAACTTCTTAATTAAGTAGGTAAGCTGCCAACATTCGATAAAGTAAATTGTTTAAAGAATTAATTCAAAACATCCGCTTATGATTAGAAAATATAAGTTTCTAGAAATTAATTATTTCCTTTAACGAACATAATCCGTTCCAAGAATATGTTCCTTATCCGAATTGTTCGTTAACCGATCATCGATTTACCATAGGATTTTATGAAATGTTCATTAACTGATCATCGATTTACCATAGGTTTTTATGGGAATTTGATTCCAAGAAAATGTTCGTTATCCAAATTGTTCGTTAACCGATCATTGATTTACCATAGGTTTTTATGGGAATTTGATTAAATTAACCGATCATCAATTTACCATAGGTTTTTATGGGAATTTGATTAATTCATTTTGGAGACCCAAAAAAAATAAATAAATAATTATAAATTTCTTATTATGTCGGAGACCCAAAAAAGACATAAATAAAAAATTATATAATTTTTTATTTATGTTTATTTATATGTAAGACCCCAAAAAAAAGTCATAGTAAGAAATTATATAATTTTTTTATTTGTTTGTTTATATGTAATAACAATAATACATACATACATACATATATACATAATAACAAATATACATACATTGCATTTTCATCTATTATGTTTATTTTCCGATAAAGAATCTGCCCAATAACGATTGCTTTTCTCTCTCTTTCAGGATTTTTCGGAAGTGATTAATAGCATTGTCGTGGTAGAGATCTCCAAGCCTATTGACCTTAACCTGGTATGGGTGCCATTCTAACATCAAAAAATTTAAAATTTCTCTGTTACCTTCTTTAATAAATCTTTGATTTGTTTTACGTTGTCTCCGAGTTTTATCTTCTTTAATAAATCTTTGATTTGTACTTTCTTTAATAAATCTTTGATTTGTTTTAAGTTGTCTCCGAGTTCATTTCTAACCTTTAATAAATCTTTGATTTGTTTTACGTTGTCTCCGAGTTCATTTTATGGGAAAAATTACTGTTCTCCCATCCTTACCCATAAGTCCACCGACGTTTGACTTACTCATAGGTCCACCAACATACAAGGCCTAAGCATATCATTCCTTACTGTTCTTCCATCCTTACCCATAAGTCCACAAATGTGCAAGGCCTATTCTTCCATCCTTACCCATAAGTCCACCAACGCGCAAGGTCTAAACCTGTCATTCTCGTCCTTACCCATAAGTCCACGAGCGCGCAAGGCCTAAGCCTGTCATTTCCATAAGTCCACGAATGCGCAAGGTCTAAGCCTGTCATTCCGTTAGGTTAGTTAAGTTGTCTCCAAGTTCATTTTAATCAGGAAAAACTACTGTTCTTCCATCCTTACCCATACTCCACGAACGCGCAAGCCTAATCCTGTCATTCCGTTAGGTTAGTTAAGTAAGAGCGCGCAAGGCCTAAGCCTGTCATTCCGTTAGGTTAGTTAAGCTGAACGTGCAAGGCCTAAGCCTGTCATTCTGTTAGGTTAGTTAAGCCCAGGAAAACTACTTTTCTTCCATCCTTACCCATAAGTCCACGAGCGCGCAACCTAAGTCTATCATTCCGTTAGGTTAGTTAAGCCGAAATATCATCATGGAGTATTTTTATCTGACGGCGGCTACTTATAGAGCCGCTATCATACAGGCTGACCAACACCCATGATGGGGTCAACCGGAAGATTGAAGGATGGGTTTCAATGGTCCGGGCCCAGATCTCTCCTAAAAAATTGGAGGAGTGGGACCCCCGAATTCTCCAGAATGGTAAGCCACAACTTTACCATGCAGCCATCCGACTGATCTGTCATTCAGTCAGTCCGGGGTCCTACAGTTTGTTCTGTCATGTGTTCGTTATCCGAACATGTGTTCGTTAACCGAACATAAAAATCTTTCAAAAAAGTAATTCTCCAGAATGGTAAGCCACAACTTTACCATGCAGCCATCCGACTGATCTGTCATTCAGTCAGTCCGGGTCCTGCAGTTTGTTCTGTCATGTGTACGTTATCCGAACAAAAAAATCTTTCAAAAAAGTGTTCGTTATCCGAACTGTTCGTTAACCGATATGTGGGTTATGTGTTAACCAAAGCTTAGTGTTTTTTTCCTCCTTCATAGACACTTCTACAAAATACATCGTTCAAAAGATATTGATAAAATTTGAAATATAGTTTCGTGTTTTTTCTATGAAGGAGGAAAAAACACGAAGCTTTACCAAAGCTTAGTGTTTTTTTCCTCCTTTATAGACACTTCTACAAAATACATCGTTCAAAAGATATTGATAAAATTTGAAATATAGTTATTTCTTAGGTTACTTGAATTTACTCAAAATTTTAGTATAATCAGGTAAAAATCCAAAAAGAAATGGGGAGTCCTTTTTCCTTAAATACTTCTATATATCGTATTGTTTAACCGCTTTTGAGTAAATTCGAAATAAAGGCAGTATAATCAGGTAAAAATCCGAAAAGAAATGGGGAGTCCGTTTCCCTTAAATACTTCTATATATCGTATTGTTTAACCGCTTTTGAGTAAATTCGAAATAAAGGGATAATAAAGCACAATTAAAATCTGAAATTTTAGACCAATTGGGCCAAAATTTAAAAGTGTAGAAGAGAACATTCTCTTCTCTATAGGTTAGACTACATCGTTCAACTGATTTCGAACAAATTTGAAATGTGAATGTATTTTTGTGTTAGTTAAGTCTTTCTGAAAAATATAGACCAATAGGGCAAAAATGAAGAAAGTTGGAAGAGTATTCATCACAAACTCTTCTATTGGTCGTATCGTTCAATCGATTTAGACCGTATTTGATATAGCATAATATGTATATGTTTATTATTTTATTAAATTTTTCCTAAAAATTCGATTCAATCGATTTAAAAATAAAGAGGGTGTCAACATATTGTAATCAGAATTCTGTCTCAGAAAAATACTTTTATATTAAAAATAAATGATATCCCATTAAAAATATTTAATAATGTAAAAATTAAATTAATCACAACTCTAACAAATCAGAATATTTAATTATAATTTAAATGATTTAAGAAAATCAAACAATAACCTCAACCAAATAGACACATGTAAATTGCAACAAACATCCTAATTTCTTACTAATGTAGTTTTCATATTTTTTTACAAATTAGATTTTTTTGATCTTAAATATGTTTTATCTCAAAACGTAATTGCGATATTTTATAATATTTATATAATTTTAACAAAGTTACAAAAAAGTAGTATTTTATTAAAATATTAAATTTTGGACCAATTGGGCTAAAACTAAAAAGTGTAGAAGTTGTAGAAGAGAATATTCTCTTCTCTATATGTTACATCGTCATTCGATTTCGAATAAATTTGGAGTATGTATGAAATTTGCTTCGTCTTTCTGAAAAATACAGACCAATAGGACAAACTGAAGTAAGTTACAGGACTATTCAACACAAACTCCTCTATTAGTCATATCGTTCAACATATTTCGACCATCATTGATATAATAAGTGTAAGTTGATTAAATTTAATAAATTTTACCTAAAAGTTCGATTCAATCGATTTAAAAATAAAGAGGATATTAACATATTGTTATCAGAATTCTCTCTAAGAAAAATGGTTTTAATTTAAAAATAAACGTTATCCCATTAAAAATAATATATAAAAAAACTGAAGTCGAGCACAATACTAAATCAGAATATTTGTTATAATTTAAATGCGGCTACTTGGTTGATGATTTAAGAAAATTAAAAACAATAACCTCAACCAAATAGCTGCATGTAAATTGCAACAAATATCCAAATTACTTAATGTACTTGACTTATTTTTTTTTTTACTTATTAGATATTTTGATAGGATTATTATATTGAAAATGACTAATAATAGATAACGTTGCTTCAAATACTGTTATAAAAATTTAATATGAATTTCCTTCTTTAATAAATTAAACTTCTATATTCAGATTTAATCAGGTTTTTATCATCACTGTTTATAATATTTATAACACTTTTTGTTAATAAATAAAATAAAAGCAACACAATAAAGAATATCATTTTGAAAATTAAATTTTTCAGTTTAAAATTACCAGAAAATACAATAATAAGGTATAAAAACTTTTTTTTTATTAATCCTTTACATCCCACGCTATCAAATAAGAAACATTTAGGTTATTTATGTACCAAACAAAAAATTTTTGAAAATAAATTGTGTTTATTAAATGGTGTACAAAATGTTTTTTCTTATTAAAAGATATTTTTTTACTGAAAACAGATAATTTGGGGTTTAAAGAGTTAACCGATCACTTACTGATATATATTTTTTTTATCAAATTTCGGATGTCGTTAATAATTTTTTCCCTGAATTAAGGAAGTACAGAAAGGTAGCTTCAAAATTTTTTATCTAATAAAATTCTATTTTTTTAATATAAAATATTATATTTAACTAAGTAATAACAATAATATATACAAACATACTCTTGCATTTTCATCTATTATGTTTATTTTCCAATAAAGAATCTGTCCAATATTGATTGCTTTTCTCTCTCCATCAGGATTTTTCGGAAGTAATTAATAGCATTGTTGTGATAGAGATCTCCAAGCCTATTGATCTTAACCTGGTATGGGTGCCATTCTAGACCAAAAAATTGTAAAATTAACCTGGTATGAGTGCCATTCTAAGACCAAAAAATTGTAAAATCTCTCCAATCTGGTATGGGTGCCATTCTAAGACCAAAAAATTGTAAAATCTCTCTCTCTTACTTTCTTTAATAAATCTTTGATTTGTTTTACGTTGTCTTCGAGTTCCTTATCTTCTTTAATAAATCTTTGATTTGTACTTTCTTTAATAAATCTTTGATTTGTTTTAAGTTGTCTCCGAGTTCATTTCTAACCTTTAATAAATCTTTGATTTGTTTTACGTTGTCTCCGAGTTCATTTTATGGGAAAAATTACTGTTCTCCCATCCTTACCCATAAGTCCACCGACGTTTGACTTACTCATAGGTCCACCAACATACAAGGCCTAAGCATATCATTCCTTACTGTTCTTCCATCCTTACCCATAAGTCCACAAATGTGCAAGGCCTATTCTTCCATCCTTACCCATAAGTCCACCAACGCGCAAGGTCTAAACCTGTCATTCCATCCTTACCCATAAGTCCACAAACGCACAAGGTTTCATTCCGTTAGGTTAGTTAAGCTGAAATATCCTCATGGAATATTTTTATCTGGCGGCGGGGCGGCCAATTATAGAGCAGCCATCATCACAGGCTGACCAACACCCATGATGGAGTCAACCGGAAGATTGATGATGAGTTTCAATGGTCCGGGCCCAGATCTCTCCTAAAAAATTGGAGGAGTGGGACCCCAGATTTGAGTTTCAACGGGCTGGGACCCAGATCCCTCCTGAAAAATTGAAGGAGGGACCCCCGGATCTTCCAGAATGTTAAGCCACAGCTTTACGATGCAGCCATCGGGCTGACCTCTCATTCTGTCAGTCGGCGGGTCTCACAGTTTGTTCTGTGAAGTGTTCGTTATCCGAACATAAAAATCTTTCAAAAAAGTGTTATTCCGTCAGTCCACGGTCCCACAGTTTGTTCTGTGAAGTGTTTTGTTATCCGAACATGTGTTCATTAACCGAACTTAAAAATCTTTCAAAAAAGTGTTCGTTATCCGAACTGTTCGTTAACCGTAGTCTGTTTTTTTTTAATATTATAGAATGAAATATCACAAGCTATTGACATGAGAGGGTATGACAATTCAAATGGAAGCAATAAGGTATAATCATCTACAGTAATAGTATTGAGAAAAAAGATGACGAATCTGATTTATATTGTAGAATATGTGATTAAGAAATTAATGAAGAATCTTACATGTAATAAGATGATGTAACATTCTTGTAAAATTCCCATTTGAAACTAATCACATTTATATATCCAGCAGGTATTTTATTAATTGTGTAAATATGGGAGGTCTTGTATTTGTATCAGACGGAGTAATTAAAATAATAAAACATATAGAAAAGTCATTCAGGTTAGGTTAGTTTGATTAAGCCACCATATCCTTATGGGATATTCTGTATCTGGCACTTATAGAGCCCATCACAGGTGCCCAACACCCATGGGGTCAACCAGATGGTTGAAGGATGGGATTCAACGAGACAGGCTTGGACCCCTCCTGAAAAACTAGAGTTGTGGGACCCGGATCCTCCAGGGTGGTAAGCCAAAGCTTTACTGCGTGGCCACCTGGCCATCGAAAAGTCATTCAAACTCCTCATAGTTCAGCATGGGATGATGAAAATTTTAATTAAAAAGATAGTAAGATCAATTTCTGTGGGACAGAAACTGAATAAGGTAATTCTTTTTGGTAATGTTTAAAGAAAGCCTTATTAAAGTTTAAAGTTCATACAATTAATATAAGTTAAGTACAGTCAAACCCTGATAAGACACCCCCATTAAGCTGTCACCCTCACTGACTGGCAAGAAATTTGGCAGAAAAGATGTTCCCTATGTTAATGGAATAGGCAAACCCCAATAAGATGCCATCCACCAGTAGAAATGTCTAAACAAATATTCCTTTTGGTATTGTATTTGTCCTAGTTAACCACCAAGGGCATGTAAGATGACTTACATTCCGATGTTCATTAATACTGTATATACCAATGAAGACGAACCTATGACACGCCAAGACATTTTGGATGATACACATTGTTTACGGACGGTCATCACCCAAGAATAGTCAACAAGCGATGCACTTACTTTGTTCGTGCTCTGGTCGCTTCTTACTTGCGTCTTTGTGTGTGATCGGGTGCGTTCGTGCCAGACAGACCACACTCAATCAGGGTTGCCAGAAAATGTTTGCAAATGTTTACCGTTAGATGGTAGTGAATCTGCCCAAATATTCCAGACGTTCTTTTTTCAAATATATGCATGGTAAATTTAAATTTCAGTTAATAAGTATTATATGGAAAAAAAATCACTAATGTAAAGAATTATTTGTTTTTGCTTTTTTAATAAATAAATATATCAAAAATATAAGTCTTTTTTTTTTTTTTAACTAGAATTACTAATATCACAAAATTATGGATATTTCTAGATGTGACATAGCACTCAAGTTAAGCTAGCTTTTTTTTTACGAATTTTGAAACACTGAGCTCAAAAGTTCACCATCACTGCAGTATTAAAAGCTCTCTGGATTCATTTGTATCCAAGAGATGGAGTTAACAGTTAATCATGTGTCACTAAGCCTGGTTCACACCTAGGTTGTAGAAAATTTAAGATTGTAATAATCAGATCATTTCCATCGTTTATTGCATACTGAGCAAATAAGGATACTGTACAGTAAGTTATATACAGTCCCGTGCAAAAAGTTTGTCAGGTTCTGTGTAGGGGAGAAAGTGGCTGACTCACTATCGAGTACACGTCAGGCACTAACATCCGAAGACGCTGCGGAACGAAATGAACTCGACCCGTTGTCATATTAATAAGGGAAATAGATTTAGAGTGAATGGGAAGAGACGTCACCATTTCATTGACACGACAGTACATATGGTATACTGTAAAATATACACTTTTTTAGAAATGTTAATTTTTTGGATTCTAAATATGAATATATTGTATTCTATTAAATTTAATAAATTTGGAGTTCATTTTCATTTCTATATTACACACATTTTCGATAAACCACCAACCGTGATTAGTCGCCAAAATCGTCCCCAAACAGATGGTGGTGTCTTATCGGGGTTTGACTGTATTAAAGTTCATACAATTAATATCAAATAATAGTCAATAATACTATTCTTATTAAATTCAAAATAATATTAAATCAGTAATGTTAGAGTTCTTAGCTATTATTTGGTATTAATAGCATAATTATTTCCTTGCTTATTGTTTGATTATAATCTTTGTCAAAAAATAAAATTTTATTCATTCCCTTCATTTGTGTGTGTTATTTTTTCATAACATTTTCTTTAGCATAAAATACATGTAATTTTGCTTTTTTTTTAATTCAATCTTGATGGCTTTTAAGTCTATTTTTGTCCTTCCTGAAAACATTAAACAATTAAGAAAATATAAAATTTAAAGTATTTTGCAAACTTTATTCTAAATTATTGAAAATGTGTATTTAATAATTATAATAATAAAATGGGTTTAGTACACCATTTTGGGATACTACATCTTTTTATTATTAGGATCTGACCTTACTAAAATAAATGGGATATGTCTGGCCACCAAAACAAAGTCAATTTGCTATACTGCCAAATGTACATTTCTGAAAGTACTCATTCTGCAACATGATGGATGACTTCATTTTCCTAACATTGAGCAATTTATCCAGTTTGAATCAGGGTTGCGGAGTTGGAGTCAGGAGTCAGAAGTTTTTGGTTGCAGTTGGAATTTTAAACTGCCCAGAATCGGGAGTCATAGTCAGACTTACAAATTTTAGAGAATCAGAGTCGGAGTCAGATTTTTTTTAAAAGGTGGAGTTGGAATTGGATCATTTACCATCCAATTCTGCAACTCTGGGTTGCAGAGTTGGAGGTTTTTGGGTGGAGTTGGAGTCGGATTTTTAAAATGCCCGGAGTCGGGAGTCAGTCAGACCTTACAAATTTTAGGGAGTCAGAGTCGGATCATTTGCTATCCGACACTGCAACCCTGGTTTAAATATACATCGATGATTTTACCAAACTTGGTAGTAAGATTGAATAATTTTTTTTTTTTTTTTTTTTAAATTTAGAAAAATTAAAATTTTCCTAAATTGCTAAGTCTTTCCTAATGCATTCATTACATCTTGTGAAGCACCAAAATCAGCCAATAAAAAATACCTACAGGCTGACCAGTCTTACATGAAATCACTCATATTACAAAATAGGGTAGGTTTTCATAAATAATAATTTCTAAAAATAGGTCATCATTTCATGGCATGGCCATTGCTTGTTTTGTGTTACATTGTAATGTATTTAAACAAATTATTAAATTTGTGATTAAATAAAAGTTTTTCTGAATAAATATAATTTTTTTTATTTTTATATCATCATCATTTCTTATTTCATCCACTGCTGGATTTGTATGCTCCTCCTTTTGTTTCCAGATGTACAGTATATGACAAAAAGGTTTTGACATCAGCGGAAAAGGTTCGGCTTTAGTATAATACGCAAAAACTGATTGACATAGTTCATTAAAAGTAAAGCACCAACTAGCAATTAAAATAAACACTCAAATTTATTATAAACGTTTTCGGTATCCATATTATACCATCTTCAGTTATACAATTCTAAAATAGAACTACCCAGGCAAATTATGAAACGAGTAATATTATATATACTTTCCCTAGGCATTGAATATAATGTCTAGGCATTATATTGAACAGTGATTGGTAACTACTTTTAAGATGGAACCGAAAGTTGCATCCCAATTGCCTCAAAAGACAGAAAATAAAGAAGAGAAAAAAATGATGCCCCCTTGGGTATACCTCACGAGGATAAGGCTAATAAAAAAACTAGTTATTTACAGTAAAGTATATTAAAATATTCATATTAAATTAAGTATTAAGAGAAAACATTTATAATATATATAGTAGTAGCAAAGCATTAAAAGCAGGCATTGTATAGAATGCCTTTGCAATATATAGAATGCCTGGCGTTTTCAGGCAAATTATGAAACGAGTAATATTATATATACTTTCCCTAGGCATTGAATATAATGTCTAGGCATTATATTGAACAGTGCTTCTCAAAGTGTGGGTCGCAACCCCATATGGGTTCCCGTAACAAAATTTATGGGTCGCAGAAATTTTAGCAAATGTTTTAATTCGTATTCCTAGTTTGTATATCTCTGTATTCAGGATCGAGAAAATATTTTCTCGGGTAAAAGGGGTCGCGAAGTGGAAAAGTTTGAGAAGCGCTGATATTATAGAATGACAGATGCTGTTCGGGCAAAGTATTAAAAGAGAGTCAATGTGTCAATATATGAAAATACACGAAGGATGTTAAATTAATACTTATTTATGAAAATTAAAAGGAACTTTAAGAATATCAATAATTTTGTCAAACAGGGTGCAAAATATGCCTATCTCTGTATCCAGGATCGCGAAAATATTTTCTCAGGTAAAAGGGGTCGCGAAGTGGAAAAGTTTGAGAAGCGCTGATATTATAGAATGACAGATGCTGTTCGGGCAAAGTATTAAAAGAGAGTCAATGTGTCAATATATGAAAATACACGAAGGATGTTAAATTAATACTTATTTATGAAAATTAAAAGGAACTTTAAGAATATCAATAATTTTGTCAAACAGGGACGAACTTTACGAATATCAATAATTTTGTCAAACATGGTGCAAAATATAAATGATTCATTGTCTCTCAAAAATAAAAATAAAAACTATTTATCTGATAACTATTTATTATATTATGAGCAGATTTTAGAAATATTTTTTTAAGTGAGCTGAACATTTTAAAATTGTGTGCATATTAAGAAATATTTTTTAAAGTGAGCTGAACATTTTAAAATTGTGTGCATATTTTTCCAGGAAAAATAAAAATCTTTGAAGTTTTTTGAATGATTTACCTTAAAATGTTTTTATACTAATTATTACGATTGGCAATATGTTCATCAATTATCAATAATAACAGTAGAACCTTCGATAACATTCCTGAGAAGAACAGAATTAATGATTCACTTTTTGAAATTCACATCATTTTAAAAATACTCACTTGTTATTCTGCAAATTCCATTTATAGTATATAACTCATTTTCTATGGCTAAGATCTTATATTTACGTTAAAAATGAGAGTTTCACCTATTTCAGTAATAAATCCAAGATCAACTAATTATCTTCTACTATTCATATAAACTTTTTTCGATATTTTCTGGCAGCATTCATATATACTGTATAGTAAGCGTGCTTAAATCAAATTAAAAAAACATTTGCCCGCCGTTAATTTATTTTTGTAATCAGAAAATATTTTCAGAATATTAAATAAGAATATATTGGATTCTACAAAAGTAGTGTTAATTAATTTAAATTGAATATTTTTCCTACATGTTCCAAGAGATAAAATAAAATCAATTCATTTACATTCAATTTTTCCATTCAGAAAATATTTTCAAAATATTAAATAAGAATATATTTGATTCTGCAAAAGTAGTGTTAATTAATTTAAATGGAATATTTTTCCCACATGTTCAAAGAGATAAAATAAAATCAATTCATTTACATTCAATTTTTCCAAAAAAAAATTTTTTCTTTCTGTGGATATTTTAAAAATTAGATTTTCGAAGACTGGGATGTAAAAGCCCAGCCATAATAATAAATCTAAACAATTATTCTTCGTTTATTAGTCTTTTCATGATTTCATTTTCCCTCAACGCGGGGCCAGATTGGTGCAATCGATCAGATCAGCCACTTTATACTTTGCCTAAATAGCATTTGTCATTATATATAATAGCTACGTATTGCATGCAATACCTAGGAAAAGTATATATAATATCAATCGTTTCATATTTTGCCTAAAAACGTCATGCTTTCTATATATATATATACTGCCTAGGCATTCTGTGCAATGCCTGCTTTTCATACATTGTGGTGGAACTGAGCGGAAGTATTTTATACTTTGCCTAAATAGCATTTGTCATTATATATAATAGCTACGTATTGCATGCAATGCCTAGGAAAAGTATATATAATATCAACCGTTTCATACTTTGCCTAAAAACGCCATGCTTTTTATATATATATATACTGCCTAGGCATTCTGTGCAATGCCTGCTTTTCATACATTGTGGTAACATATTGTAATGTCGTTTATGTAAAGACTGATGTATAAAACTTTGAAAACTTACTAAAATCTTTTATAATAAAATTTTATTTTTCATTTAAGCAAAACGAAAAAACAGTATGATTCACAAATGTTAAGTAACGTTTGCGAAATTTCTGCCGTGATGTAAATTGTTCTAATGCAATCCCTTCACATCACGTAAAAATTTTTTTCAAAATTTTTAATTTTTATAAATGAAAAATATAATTTAAGTTTAAAATAATTTTTTGGATTGATGCAATCCCTTCACATCACGCAAAAATTTTTAATTTTTATAAATGAAAAATATAATTTAAGTTTAAAATAATTTTTTGGATAAATTATTAACAATCACAGATATTTTAGTTAACTTAAATAAATTTAAATTATTAATTAACATTAATTCCGTAAATATTATTTATTTTAATAGTCATAAATAAGAATTATCATATTGTAATACTTAAATTATTAGTATTAGTTTTGATAGTAAAAATGTAATAATAAATCAGAATTATCATATTGTAATACTTAAATTATTAGTATTAGTTCTGATAGTAAAAATGTAAATTTTTTGCGATATAATGTTGTAAAATTAATATTGATTATTAAAATTTTGTATGTTTTTTTCTTGAAATATAATATGAATTAAAGTCATAAATCAGAATTATCATATTGTAATACTTAAATTATTAGTATTAGTTTTGATAGTAAAAATGTAAATTTTTTGCGTTATAATGTTGTAGAATTAATATTGATTATTAAAATTTTGTATGTTTTTTTCTTGAAATATAATATGAATTAATTATAAAAAAAATTTCAGTTTAAGTAAATATGTAATAATATAAGGCGAGGACAATTTAATGTAAATATTTGATAAATAGAAATATGTCAGTAATATAAATTTTTGTTTGAATCATTATGCAAACATCTACTCTACACTGTATAGTCATTTTTGCAAATACATTATATGAAACATAATACACATGAGTTAATTATATTTTATTCATTTGATACTATATCAAGATAAACAATCATAATTTGGATAAAATCAGTATATCTGTTGCACGAAAATTATAGATTAATAAGCTATTATTGACAGTACATGAGTTATATGAAACATAATAGACATGAGTTAATTATATTTTATTCATCTGATACTATTATATCAAGATAAACAATCATAATTGGATAAAATCAGTATATCTGTTGCACGAAAATTATAGATTAATAAGCTATTATTGACAAACCTCTTCGTATTATTGTTTCTTTTATTCCACAGATAAAGTGAAGGTAAGCAAATTCAAATTACAATGCAATAAGACCTCGCTTAACGCTGTTTCTATATAACATAGTTTATTTACGAATTCCATATTTTTATTGATTCATTTTGTCGCGGATTTTCAAACCGTTATACTCACATAAATCCGAAATTGCACGAATTTGTTCCTTTGATTACTCTTATGCCGTTTTGTATGCCTTTTATATCAGTGCAGTGCAGTACATACGAAAGTCTGCTGCGGTCATATTTATGATCGGTTATAAACGTTATTTTATAGTGATAACAATAACTGTTATCGTATATTAGTTTTAACCTGAATGCTGCAACTTTGAACTATAGTTTCATACAGTCAAAGTCGCCGTATTTCCTCAAAACAACTTTACCTCTGTTACGGAAATTACGGATCAGTTTATATAAAATGATTCAAACTTTGATAAAAGTTCAAAAACAAGAAGACATTGACTGTTGCTTACTGAACGAAAGAGCCAAAGGCAAACGACGTTAGACGACTTATTAACAAAAAAGTGTCAAATGAGGAAAAACATTCCTTATCATAAATATAAATTATTAATTCGAATATTTTTGATTTTTATGAATGATTTATGAATACAAATCGATATTAGCAATAAAAAATCTCTAAACTTAATGTAATACAATAGTAATAATACATGTTACGAAACAAAATAAAAAATGGTACGTATATTTTTATTCGCTATCCTGTTTCGCCTATCCCTGATATTTATGCGTTAAGATGGTCTCGTTTAATGCTGTTTGGTATTTTGGATCATATCCACCGCGATAAACGGAGTCTTACTGTATTATATATACAGGGGTTCCTCTAGCAACTTACTAATACAGCAAATGTGAAATATCATTTTCAAATTTCACGAAATTTCAAAAACTCTTCAATAGTTTTAAATAACATGATAGCAAAATGCTCTAGTAACAAATAAAATGTAAAATTACACCGATAGTTAGCTTATTATGATATATTTAAAAATGGCAATGATTACATCGAAAATTCCTCGCTTTATATTCGAACTTTTTCATTAAAATTTCTAAAATATATTAATATATACAATATATCATCTGATTTATAAACAAATCGATTTTCAAACAAAATTTATGTAGACATTATGTTAGTAACTAGAGGAGCGCCTTTATTTGCTTACATGATAATCATTGCAAAACAAAAATTCCTCGCTTTATATTTGAACTTTTTCATTAAAATTTCTAAATTATATTACAATATACAATATAAAAAGTTATTTCAGTACTATTGGAGCCAAAATAACAGGAGTATCTGATTTACAAACAAATCGATTTTCAAACAAAATTTATGTACACATTATGTTAGTAACTAGAGGAGCGCCTTTATTTGCTTACATGATAATCATTGCAAAATCACTATTATATGTACTGATTTCAGAAATGTCTAATGAAAGAATAGAAAGAGCTGCTCAAATTCATCCTAAAGATGAATCGGAATTTTTGAAAATTTTAGAGATAATCGAAGAAGCACCGGAGAATTCTGAAGATGTTCAGCCACCAGAGGAAACTGCAAACATTGACGATGCTGACAATATTTGCCCATCAAAACACGAAAATTATTTGTGGGCTAAGAAGTTCCTAAACAGTATTCTAGATTTAAGCAGTCCTTATCATTTTGTTTTCATATATTGTCCGTTTGTCTTCTTTCTGTTTTCGATATCCACTTATTTTATGTCGCCAAATTACGATCTAAAAAATCAAAATTATATTTCAGTCGTGATTTTATATGTTATTTCCGTTTGTTTATCAATTGTACAATGCTTAATTTGGTTAGCAATCATTTGGGCATTTTTTCTTCCTTTTGGAAAGAAAGAAGAAAAGGAAGATGTGCTAGATTACTTTTGAAAGTTCTTATTCAGGGGAAGTGAGAACATAACTGCAGATTCTACAAAAACTGCGGATGAGTTGCAATAAAATGTAATGGAAACAACAATGATAACAATATGGAAACTTTATAATTCCCAGAACATAATTCTTATATATGTTTTTCCTCTTACATCAAAGATTAGAAATACTGAATAGATAAACCAATTTCAGTTGCATTTTTTTACGATTTAAATTTTTTATGAATACTTTTAATCCTTTATGAAGTTTATTATAAAATAACGTAGCATATTCTTTGTAAAATTAAATATTGTATATTTTTGTATAAAATATTCAGGTATTGCAATAAAATGTAATGGAAACAACAATGATAACAATATGAAAACTTTATAATTCCCAGAACATATTTCTTATATATGTTTTTCCTCTTACATCAAATATTAGAAATACTGAATAGATAAACCAATTTCAGTTGCATTTTTTTTACGATTTAAATTTTTTATGAAAACTTATAATAAACTTTATAAAGGAAGAAAATTCTTCCTTTATAAAGTTTATTATAAGATAACGTAGCATATTCTTTGTAAAATTAAATATTGTATATTTTTGTATAAAATATTCAGGCAATATTGATTTATATGTTTTTTGCTTTTCATAGTGATTCCAATTCAAAACATTATATGAAAAATACTGTGATGACGATAACAAAATGTTAATTAAGTAACAAAATTTAAAAATACAGTTTTATATTTTCATAATAAAGAAAACTTATTTAATATTCTACACATAATTAGGCAAAGTTTGCAATTAAAATATCTTTTATTAATTCCAAATTTTACCTAACTAGAAATGTAAAAATACAGTTCTATATTTTCATAATAAAGAAAACTTATTTAATATTCTACAAATAATTAGGCAAAGTTTGCAATTAAAGTATCTTTTATTAATTCCAAATTTTACCTAACTAATTATATAAAATACAAGGGAAACTAATTTATGAAGGTAACATGTACAGGCAATCCCAACTTACTAATGCGGCGATGTATAAAAATTTCGGTCGTAGTTCGAATCCGTCATAACTCGGAACACGATTTTCCATAGACACAATGTTATAAATGGAAGTTACGTTCCCAATCATCAGAACTCAGAATATTCAGTATATTTTAAAAAGTAATAGCATACAGAATGCTGAATAAGCGCTGTTTGTTTTTTAAATGAGCAAATTGTGTATTTTGTACCTAACAGAAAATTAACAGTTCTCTTATTTATATAAGGCGGAGTGGGGTAAGTGCACAAGGTTTTTAGAACAGTTTTACAAATTACGTTATTTTTCAAAAATTTTAAATTCTCCAAACTAAATGCATCCGATCTCTTAGAAAATTAATTTGATGTTTGAAGCTTTGAATGCTGTCAAGCAGGATTTCCAAATCCTTATGTACTTCGTTTAATTTATTCATTCTTTGTAATATAAAAACAGTATCTGGAAGAACAATTCTATTCAGAAAATTCTATTCAGAAAACGAAATACTTTCCCGAATTCGATTAAAATTATTCAGTTATTCGAAGAAAGTGGAGGAAAGATGAAGAAAATACTTGCAGTTTGATTTTATTTATTGTGAGCTGAAATGTTCGAGCCTTTATCGATGAGAGAATCACAAAGACACTTACAGTAATATTAATTTTTATTTATATAGTTTATGAGAATTATTTGCATTTTCAAACATTAATTTTTATAGTTTATTCCGATAAATATTTGCTCGCATTCATCAAATGTATGTACGATCAACGTCCAGTAATATTTCGAAAGGTTTGAAATATCTTAATAGTTTATATGTTTCTCTGTTATTTATAGATAGATTTAAGAACTTTGTAAATAACTTACAAATATTTTATATTTTTAGGAGGCTAAATAACACACAAATGCGTTAATGAGTTTTATAGAAAAAATGAAATAACAATATCACTTCTATTAGCTACATGTTACAATTTGCAAGAGATGGCAAAGGTAAGATTATTGAATTTTCATGTTAGAATTTTACTATGCATGATTATATTTTCATAATTATATTATTAATTTAATAAATTTATGCATTAATCGATTTGTATATTTTCCTTCTAATTTTACATCTCTTAATTACAATGATAGATTATTTATTTTATATAATACAGGCGCATAATATTTATGAACATCCGTACCTACGATAGTAAAATTTCATTTCTCAGATTTCGTTAAATTTAAAAAATTCTTGAATTATTTTAAGTAATTTGATAGAAAAATCCTCAAGCAACCAACATAATGTAAAATTACACAATTAATTTACAGATTATGGCAGTAAATTAATTGGATTGGATTGCAGCTATGACTCCTAAAATTCCTCGCGGTATATTCGAAATTTTTCATTAAAGTCTGTAAAATAAGAAATTTTGAATTGATCAGATTATAAAATATATTACAATGTATAGAATATAAAGTTATTTCAATACTTTTGTAGCCAAAATAATAACAGTATCTGAGTTATGAACAACCCGAATTACGAACAAAACTTATGTATAAATTATGTTCGTAACTAGAGAAGCGCCTGTATTTTAAACTTATTTGCTGGTTTCTTTACGAACCCTTTAATTTGAGGTATTAAAAATATCATATCCATATAATTTTAAATAAGAGTGCTGCAATTTTCCCCATTTTGTTATCTACCTAGAGATAATTTTATTATTAATCAGTATATAATAGCGGTCTATGAAGTCTGTAGAAAAACTCGTTTAACCATTTTAATTTCAGATACTAAAAATATCATCTCCAGATAATTTTTAATATGAGTGCCCAACTTCCCGCCATTTTTTCATCCACCTAGAGATAGCTTTTATTATTAATCAATATATATTAGTAGTCTATGAAGTCTGGGAAAACCCATTTAACCCTTTAATTCTTAATTTATCTTCTCTAATAAAAATAACTTTTATTTAAAAATAGGCGCTAAAAGCAGAATTTTTCGGAATAGACCGACGCTTTTAAATGGGAACCTTCATTCAAGCACAACTTTTATCCAATTATAGCAGTGATGGGTGTGACAATATCCGAACAACAGTCATTACATCTACCGTTCTCTCCCCAACAGATAATTATATCGCATTTATTTTAAAATCACCGCTAAAAATATTATTTTCCGAAACAGAGGCGACGCCTCTAAACGCGGAGCCTCTATACAGCCACTACTTTGAGCCGTATAGATGTGGTGGGTGCGACAATGCCCGAACAAAAATAGAGGCGACGCCATGACACTTCTATTTTCGCCCCCCTTACCGGGGGATATTACTACTCCCGTTTCATCATTGTTTAATAAAATCGATTCTTTTGCTTCCCAGACATTTCCATTTTTTTAAAATTAATTTTAATAATTATAAAATTTTATTAAATAAAATATATATTAAATTATTTTATTATGGTTCGCTGGTATCCACATTATGCTGGAAATTCTATTTACTAATCTTAGTTATGTTATTTGAAATTTTATAAAAAAATAAAATTATTTTAATTATTTTTCAACAATGAAACGTATTATATGAAATAAAATATACGTCAATATAAAAGAGGAAGTTCCTAATGACATCCGATTTATGCTATACAGTAAATTATATATACTGTATTTGCCTAATAAATTAGGTGCAGCTCTGTTCAAATAAAGGACTGATTTATGCTATAAATTATATATACTGTATTTGCCTAATAAATTAGGTGCAGCTCTGTTCAAATAAAGGAACTCCTTTCCTGAACTCGCTTAAAATTATCCAATTATTCAAAGAAAGAGGAGAAAATATTAGGAAAATATTTGTAATTTTGATTTTGTTTATTGTGAGCTGGAGTGTTCGATCTTTTACCAAAGAGAGATTTCACAAAGGCATTTGCAGTAATGTTAATTTTATTTGATTAGTTTAATGAAAATTACTTACATTTTCATAGATTACTTTAATTTTTATTGTTGTTTTCTGACGAACGATTGTTCTTTATTCAGATGTTTGTACGATCAGAACTCAATATTTCTACAGGTTTTAAATATGTTAATACATTATATGCTCCTCTTGTAATTATTAATTTAAGGACTTTATTAGGAACTTCGAATTTTATTGTATTTTTAGGAGTCTGATGTAATACACCAATGTGTTAATGAGTTTTACGGAAAAACTGAAATGGCAGTATCAGTTTAACTATATGCTACAATTAACAGGAGATAGAAAAAAAGCAAAATTTTTGAACTTTCAATTTAGAAATTTTTTATGTAGGATTACATTTTTATAATTATGTCATGAATAAATTTCCGACATTAGTAGATATCTACTGTATAAATGTTCCTTCTAATTTAACTTTCTTAATTACAATGATATTGACTAAATTATTTATTTTATAGAATCCAAGTGCCCCTCTAGTTACGAACATCTGTACCTACGAATGAGAAATGTTATTTTTTAGATTTCGTGAAATTTTATAAAAGCTTCAATAATTTTAAGTAATATGATAGAAAAATGCTCAAGCAATTAATATAATATAAAATTCCCAAAAATTCTTGGAAAATGCTCAAGCAACCAACATAATATAAAATTCCCAAAAATTCTTCACTTTGTATTCTGGAACTTTTCGTTAAAATCTGCGAAATCAGAAACTTTGTATTGATAAATTGTGAATACATTAAAATATATAGTATATCAAAGTACGTTATGAACCATATCATACAGCACTATCTGAGTTAAGAATAACCAGAATAAATATTGATTATTATGCATGAATTAGGTTCGTAACTAGAGAATCGCCTTAACTTTAAGAAACTTTGTATTGATAAATTGTGAATATATTAAAATATATAGTATATCAAAGTACGTTTTGAGCCATATCATACAGCACTATCTGAGTTAAGAATAACCCGAATAAATATTGATTATTATGCATGAATTAGGTTCGTAACTAGAGAATCGCCTTAACTTAATACTGTTTGTTCGTTTGTGATATTCTTAATTGATTTTTTATTGAGAATTGTTCATATAATCCAACTAATGCTTGTATATATTTACTTAGAAAGTTATGACATGAAACAGAATGTAGGTTATGAAAAAACAAAGTAATTTTTTTAAAAATTTATTTATTCTTTATATGATAGAAACTCTCAGATTTATTATTTTCCAGGAATTGAAAGATCCAATCACCGAAGATATGTTGGAAAATACAGATGCACTTGTAAATTGCATAGATAATAACGCTGAGATAAAATGGGCCAATTTCTAAATACAGTATTGCGTTCTGCAATTTTTACATTGAAATATTTGTGATATCGTTTTAATACTTTAATATTTGTTGTAAAAACAAACTAAATAAAATATGATTAATCACAACTATTTTTACGTAGGCAGTGTTTTATGTTTACCGCAATCTTTTACTGGAATCTATAAATTATTCCATTATTTAAACACTGTTTTATTGCAACAATTTTATGACAATTCCTAATAAACCATTTCTTTTCAAATACTTTTTATTACAAAACTTAAAAATTTCTTTAAAAATATATACTGGATGCACGGCTATATTAGAAAATGCATTTCGGCTTCTTAAGCCCTCTTCAGTTCTATATTTTTAGCCATGCTGTAATAATTATTTAATTATTAACATTTATATTACTAATTTCTAAATACAGAATTTTTTACCTTACCAAATTTAACCAGGTAAAAATATTTTATAATTTTTCTTTAACAGTAGTATGTACCAAAACTGTAGTAATCTTCCTTAACAATAATTCTTTCCTTTACAGAAATTTATATTTAATTAATTAATTTTACTTATTTACATTTAAATCTTTAATAATTTTTACAAAAGTTTCTATTTACCTTTATACTTTTCAAAAAACATTCTTTTATCATTCCAACAAAGCAACAAATAATAGACTTCATTTTAACGTTACATTTTTTTCTCTCTTTATTTTGGGCTCTTTCCTTCAGGAGATTAAATTTACTTACTTAAAATTTTTTTATTACAAAGGAAGGTTTTCACTATCTAAAATATGATTTTTGTAATATCACCATTAGTAGTTTTTGTATTACATTCTTTTGTATTCTTGTAATTCAAGTGCATTTTATCGCAAAACGTAACTGCAACAAATATCCTAATTTCTTACTAATGTAGTTTTCATATTTTTTTACAAATTAGATTTTTTTGATCGGATTGTTATATTCAAAATGAATAATAATATATAGCTTCTAATATTATAATAAAAATTTATTATGAATTTCCTTCTTTAATTAAATTTCTTTATTCTGATTTAATCAGGGTTTCAAGATGACCCTTATTATCAATGTTTATAAAATTTATATTATTTTTAACTAATAAATGAAATAAAAACAATATAACAAAGAATATCATATTGAAAATTAAATTTTCCAGAAATTATAATAAAGTATAAAAATTATTTTTTTTTATTGAAAGATATAATTAATTTCGGAAAACTTATATTTTCTAATATCATAAGCGGATGTATTCAATTAATTCCTTAAACAATTTACTTTATCGAAAGTTGGCAGCTTTCCTTCTTAATTAAGAAGTTGATAAAGTAAGTTAATATATTTTTATTAATTTACAATAATTTTGAAAAAAAAAAATAATGATTATAATAATTGCAACTTTATCGATAAAAATTAATTGATTTTTAAGACAGTAGTTGACCATCACAAAGAAATTTTGATTTAATTTTAATAAAACTTGTACTTTTTAATTAACAAAGCAATTATTGATAATTTTACTTAAATATATGGGCAAATTCTTCTATACAGTATTTCCAGAAATTGTTTCAATTGATAAATATTCTTATGTTCGAAATTTTCTCTTAATTTTAAAAAAGTTAATTAATTTTTTAAGCGAGATAATTTAGAAAAATAAATTTCTTCGTTAATAGTTCGATTTATAAAAATGAATTTCATTTTTAAAAGTGACGTTTCTTCTCATAGATATTATTCAAGAAGATAAATTAAGAATATTAATATTAAAACTCAATAATTATTTTATTTTATATTGAAAAGTAGAATATATAAGATAAAAAACTTTCAAGTTTCCTTTCTGTCACTTCCTTAATTTAGGGAGGAAGTTATTAACGACATTCGATTTTTGATTAAAATATACATATGTATATATAGTTGGCTTATTAGAAGGTGCACCTTTCCCAAACAGATTTACTTTCGTAAACACAACTCAGATTAAACAGCAATCGGAAGAGGAGAGAAAAAATATGAAGAAAATAATCGCAGTCGTATTTTTGTTTGCTGTGTGTTGCAGTGTGGGAGCCTTTTCCCCACAGGAAACTACAGAAATTATTTGCTGTAACGTTATTTTAATTTGCTTACTTTTATGATTTGAAGCACATTTTGTGACATTTTCGTGTAAGTATTATTATTATCTTTACAGCCATCCCTGATAAATATTTGCTGAGATTTATCGGATGCATTTCCGATAACAGTCCAGAACCATTTCAAAAGGTGAGAAACATGTTAACGTTTACATTTTTCTCTGTTGATTAGAAATTAATATTTTTTTATAGTAATAACTTATAAATTAATGGCATTTTCCAGTATGCAAACGAAATATATAAATGTGTTGATGAATTTTATGAAAATGATGGAAAATCAGATGCCTTACTATTGACAATGTGTAACGATGATGTGCAAAATGACAAAGACGTAAGAACATTGGACTTCTAAAAACTTTTTAAACTTATTTATAATGTTTTCGTCGTTATAATTTAATAAATTTCATTTTCTATAATGTTTTTTACTCGATTTTCTATTAATTTTGTGGATAAATTACTGTAATTAATTTTTGAATAATTTATTATAATATTGTTTACTTGTTTGCAGTACTTTTATATATTTTTAACTATTTATATAATTTAATTGTACCATTTTATCTTTAGGTACACAATTGTTTGCGTAAAAATTTGTCGGTAAGATATGATTTTTTTATAATTCATTTAATCTTTATTTGAAAAAAAAATTAATAATTCTAATTCTTTTTTATAGTAATAACTTATAAATTAATGGTATTTTCCAGTATGCAAACGTAATATATAAATGTGTTGATGAATTTTATGAAACTGATGGAAAATCAGATGCACTTCGAGTGATAGCGTGTTACGATTATGTGCAAACCGACGACGACGTAAGAACTTTGGACTTCTAAAAAATTTTTAAAACTTATTTATAATGTTTTCGTCGTTATAATTTAATAAATTTCATTTTCTATAATGTTTTTTACTCGATTTTCTATTAATTTTGTGGATAAATTACTGTAATTAATTTTTGAATAATTTATTATAATATTGTTTACTTGTTTGCAGTACTTTTATATATTTTTAATTATTTATATAATTTAATTGTATCATTTTATCTTTAGGTACAAAATTGTTTGAGTAAAAATTTGCCGGTAAGATATGATATTTTTTATAATTCATTTAATCTTTATTTGAAAAAAAAATTAATAATTCTAATTCTTTTCACAGGAAATTGAAGAACCAAGCCCGGCTGAAAAAGATGAATTTCGGGCGACAGTATTGAACTGTTTAACTTCTGCAAAATGAAGAATTACAGAAATTATACGGATTATCTTTTGATTTAAAAATTATTGTGATGTACTTTTTAGATATCATTCTCTAAGTATCGCTTCTAAAAAATTTTCTTCTACAATTTCTTCATTGAACTATTTGCAATTTTATTAAAATAATTAATGTAATTAATATCTGTGAAAAAATAAATAAAACTAAATTTAAAGCATTAAAGTTTTCTGTTTATTAAAACTGTTATCTAGACAAATATGAATTCCTAATATTATACTATAATCTAAGAAATATTTTATAAAATTAAAGATTGTATTAATTAATGGAAAGTAAGATGATTTCAAACTGACAGTAATTCAAAATTCAATTTACTCAATGATTTTTAATAGACATGATCATGGTAACGTTACTTCAACTATATAAGTTATCACTAAAAGATAAACTCAAACTATCAAAAATTTTTAGTTACTTTTAATTCGGGCCTCGCGCATTCTACATGTCCCAATAACTTCAGTATTAAATTATTTGATAAAATTCACATGAATTAGCTGTGTTAACATATAGTCGCTATATCCATAAATATAGTTTTAATAATAAGCTTGCTATTCCTTCATTGGAGTATTATTATCAATCCTGATGGCAAAATTAGACTCTAAACATCGTTACATAAACATTTTATACAGATTTCAGTTAAACTCTCATTATAAGTTACTATCCCCCAATTCAGGCTCCG
>AYEL01088322.1:0-15229 GCA_000484575.1 Olivierus martensii
GCAAATAAAAGTTCATTCTTATTCTTGACAGGAATATATAAAAAAACTTATAGTTTATATATAATATATGGCAGCCAACAAATATGGTAAATTTATATTAGCATATTAAAATTTAAAAAAATAAATCTGTAAATATCATACTCATAATTACCAATATTCAAAATTAAAAAAATGATATTAGAGCGTGTTATCTATTTACTGAATTCGTAACTAGAAAGTCTGCCTAGCTTGAAATAGTGAGCATAAAAAAAAAAAAAACTTAGATTAATAAATCTTTTTCTACTGCAATTAGTGCTGTTTTATATTCTTTCGTAAACATTAGTTAAGCAGTATTTTGGATTTAAAAAAAAAAAATCAAAATTTGAATCTTACAAACATCATTCTACTTATTTCATTGCTGTTTACATAAAGTTTATTTTCTGTTACTCTTTGAAATATTTGTAAATTATTTATAACAAATAATATCATGGTTAAAGTATCAAAAACAGATATATTTAAAAATATATCCTATGAACAATTAATATTGATGATATTGCTATAAGTAATTCCATGAATTAGAGAATGATGTACTGACATTAACATTGGCATGCAATTTCCTTTCCACTATTACTAATACTTGATTCTTACAAATAAGAGTATTTCTGCTCAAAACCTGTTCTTATAACTTTGAATTTGTCCCAATCCATATCTAGTGATACTAACAAGGGGAGGACACAGCTGACCCCCACCGATTTTGATCCGCTTGCACATGGTGAAAATACATCAAAAATGAGTGAATACGTATCCGAGGTTTTCATTGAATATGTCCATCTAATAATATTTTTTAACACTTGAAAAATCGAACTTTTGATAATTCAGCTTAAAAACGATAGATAGAGAACCGATCAGCTGTAGCGCAGATGGCGTAGTCGATAACAACATATCCATATGTGCGCAGATGGTGCACTCGATAAATACGTGGCTCGTAATCTGAAGAATAGCATATCAGCAGGTGCACAGATAGCACACTTGATAAATACGTGGCACAGATCACCAGGTGCACAGATGGCGCACTCGACTAATACGTGGCTCGTGAGATCACCAGGTGCACAGATGCCGCACTCGATAAATACATGGCTCGTAATCTGCAGGTAGTGGGTTCGAATCTGGGTTGATGTGCATTTTTTTTTTATGTATCGAAAAATTATTTTTTATTTTTCATTTTATTATTTAAGAAAAAATCAAATCTAAATATTTAATTAATATCAAAAAATACTTTTACTAAATAAACTTTCACAATATAAAATCAAATTTCATTATAACTTATTAAATCAAAATAAAAAAATTACCAATTGCAGATTGAATTGAATATTACATAATTACTGAATTCTCAACATTCTCTGAATAAACTTTTCCTATATGATATATGTATCTATTAGGGAACTAGCACAGATTAATATGAGGAATTTTAAGAAAGAAACCAATCTAAAAAAATTTTTAATTGGTAAACTTCTTATTTCATATTAGTGCCAAGTTATGCAGTGCATTTATTCATTCAGTAATATAAGTTATCTTTGAAAACTTATGTCAATAAAGAATTTCCAGTTAGTTCTATAGAAAATAAAAGATTTCAAGGATTAATGTAATAGAATTTCAGCTAATATCATAGTCTTAATTTTAGAAAATATAGTAATTATGATCACTATTAATTGAATACATTTAACTTTCATAAATGGCTTCAGATGTTAAATAGCGGCTAGTCTGTAATAATGCTTGGTAATATATGTATATATAAACAGTTATACTTCTTTAAAGTTATGCAAAATTTTAATTATTATGAAGATGATTATTTTTTTACAAAATATTCATACAGATAAATAACAACAGATGCATTAACAGATATATTAATATATTAATGAATTCATTATTATTTTTCTACAAGAATATTAGCTATTAATATTTCATTTTTTATATGTTAAGCTGCTGTTCTGGCAGATAAAATGTAGTGATGATAGTAGATATTTTAATGAATAACAATATATAATAACAATGAAATTTTGTTTGTTTTTTTAAATTACTATATCATTATTTCACTTATAAAAGATACTACATAATCTAATCACTTACATAAAGTTTTAATTTAAAAGTTTTGATATTTCTAATATTTTTCCAAGTGGTAGAAGTAATTTCTAAATCAATCATAAATCAGCAATTCTAAGGAGATACACACAATCCAAATGATCCTAAACAGCAAAACTTCCCTTAGTGGTTTATTTTTTGAATTAACTGCCAAATTAATAATTAATTTTTAAATTTATGCTATGGTGCCACTATTAATTATTAATTTGGCAGTTAATTCAAAAAATAAACCACTAGGGGAAGTTTGGCTGTTTAGGATCATTTATAATTTTTAAATCTCAAAACTTATTATTTTCTATTAAAAACAAAAATATATTTAATGTACTTTCCTAAAGATTCCAAGCAGGATATGCAAGCTATAATTCAATTTTTAACAACTGAGGGATGCAATCAGCATGTGGGTCACTCTACCACAAGATAGTGCTAGTGAGTGACCCACATGCTGACTGCATCCCTCACTTGTTAAAAACTGAATCATAGCTTGCATATCCTGCTTCGATAGATTTTTCAATCACACTATCTATCTTCAATGTTATATCACATTTTTAAAAATGACTCAAGTGTACAAATTAAGAGCACTGTGCATGCACAACACATACAGCTTCACTTTAACATCCACGTTCCAAAACTGAAATGTCAACTCATCATGTGGTGCATTTTGAACAGGTTTCATTTGAACACGCCATATAAATATAGACCTAAAAATTTGCATTTTTCATGCTTTCCTTTCCATAAATATTGGCAGTTCAATATTGCATGCCCAACAAGCTCCATGTTTTCAGATTTTTTTTAATGAATTCATAAAATTCTTGACAATTCATGCCAAAATTTAATTTAGTACACATCCATGTATTACCCATCATTGAAAATATTCTTTCTAAATAAGCATTATTTCTCTATTAAAATTTTTGCTACATGCTCTGACAGTTGGTACATATATTTTCAATAGAGAATATTTGATAGTTTGTATCAAAATTATTAATATATAATAATTACAATTAATTACATTAATATCAAATTTTAACAGTATTGAATTATTGTTAATTTATTTTGCTTGCAATTAACATAACAGTTTATTCTGGATTCTTGTTTTAAAATGTCTAGCAACAAAAATTCCATAAATTGTGTAAATATCAAAATCATACATACATTATTTCTGTATTATTTTGTAAATATAATCATAAATATAAACATTTCACAGCCTTATGTTTTAATGCACTCCATACAATTATTAACTGTTGGAGTCAGCCAAAAAATACTATATATATGCAAAAGATTGTTATATTGTAATGTACATATTAAGTTCAGAACTCCATTTATCCCAATTTCATAGTGTTCTCAGTTTTTTCCAGTGCCATTCACTCAATGAATTGTTCAAATTCATTTTTATTTTATTTTAAAAAATTATGTAAATGTGTTCAAAATCAAGATTCTTCAGTTCAAACCTGGAGAGGTGACAATCCTACTTGGATCCACCAAACCCCTAATTATGGCTTGTGAATGTGAAGTTTCCAAAAAATATTTAGAATATTTTTTGGAAACTATATATATAAATATATATTTTCTCTATTTCATGCTATTATATATATATATATATAATAGCATGAAATAGAGATAATTAACAAATATCTGAAATGTAAAAAATTTGAATGTAGAAATAAAATTAGTGTGGAGATTATTTAAAAATTTAACATTAAATAAATAACCAATCATAGTTTTTACATTAAAGCAGTTTACATTTTACAATAAAATAAATAAAATAAAGCAATAAGAATGAAAATAATAATTACTTTAAAGTTCTTCTTCCTGACATACCAAGTGATGCTCTTTGATTTGAGGGTGCCATTCCTATTTGAGGCCTCCATTCTCTATTTTTTTCAAAATCCTCTGGTTTTAGAACAGGTTGTGGTATTCTAAACAAAAATAAAAATCAAGTTTAGATATAAAAATAGATATTTAAAAAAATAACTTTCATTTTAAATACATACTTAGCATTTGGTAATAAAACTGATGGAAAAATATAATCATCATCATATTTTGGATCTCTAAATCTAATACTGTAAAAAAATATGGAAATTGAAATATTTATAAAATGTTATTATTTCTTTTACAAGAAGGATGATAGTTATTCTTACCTTATAACCCTATTATCAGGAATATCTTCAACTCCCTTTATTGGAGAATGCACAATACTGAAAATAAATATTTTCATTAATATCCATTCTCATACAAAATCAATACAATAGTGTTGCAACTTATCACATTTAAATTATGTAAATTCAACTATACCCTTGGCAAAATAATAATAATAATTTAAATATAATAGTTCACCTATTTTCATCTGCTATTTCACTTATGAGCTACCCTGAAGCAAATACAAAATAGAAAATGTAAATCTACAGTTCCTTCAATCAACCTCAGATTGTATATGTCTCTCATAGTGTGATCATCATGAGCACTGAGTGTGAATCTAATATTCATGGATATTATGCAAATAATATTTAAGTAAAAATAAATAAAAAACAGCTTATAGTTATCAATAAAAATGTGGAATTTAAAAAGCATTTTCAGGATATAGATCCATCTTCAGTTTCCTTGCACAAAAATCAATTAAATATAGACTATACTAAACTAAACTATACTACAATATATACAAAACTTGATAGATACAGATGATTATAAAATAACTGACTCTATTCATAGCTCAGAAGAGCAGATTCTAATCAATATATGACAATAAAACCTGGTATATAAGCTAATTAGATCACGAAGTCACAATTTCTAATGAGAAATAAAATAGTTCAAATTTTCATCACCAGGCAAAAATACATTTGGACATACTATCAGAGACTGGTTGGAAGCTCAGCATCTCTTCCATTGGAGGTCCATTCTGGACTAAGACAAGCAGGCTCTTATTTTAAGTCCTTCATTACAAAAAAATTAGAGGGATTTATATTGCATAAAAATCAAATAAAGATATCTTAATTGGAATTGCTGATAGTCCCAATTATAGATTGTGCTAGAGAGAAGATGAAACTCTTCGCTTTTTGTAAGAGGGATGAAAAATACATTCAGAAATGCAGCATTACAATACAGTATTTCCTGTTTAACGTAGGGGATACATTCCAAAAACACCAAGCACTAAACGAAACAGCATTAAACAAGGTCATCTTAACACATAAATAATGGGAATAAGTGAAATGGGACAGTGAATAAAAAAATATACATACCTGTTTTTATTTTGTAACATCTATTATTATTATTATTATTATTATTATTATTGTATTACATTAATTATAGACAATTTTTATTGCCAATATCAATTTGTATTCATAAATCATTCATGAAAATCAAAAATGTTCAAGTAAATAATTTGTTTGTGATGAGGAAGGTTCTTCCTCGTTTGATACTTTTTGTTTTTGTTAAGATCATCTAACAAAAAATCGTTTGCCTTTTCCTCTTTCATTCGGCATGCAACTATCGATAGCGAGACATCGCATTCATGACACTTCTATCAAAATTTGGATCATTTTGTATAAACTGATTCATAATTTCCAAAATAGTGGCTAAACTTTAACTGTAAAATAGCATTGATGAACGATAATAAATATGAACCATGACCGCAGCAGACTTTCATATGTACTGCACTTAACTGATATCAAACGCATTATGAGATGTCATAGGAACATCTAAGCAACAAATTAGTGTGATTAGGGATTTATGAGAGTATAACAGTTTGAAAAACTGCACCAAAATAAATCAATAAAAAATATAGAATTTGAAAAAAAACCACATTATATTGAAACAGCATTAAGTGGGATTTTATTGTACTAAGATTTTAGTATTAAAAAAACAGCTACAGAACTTGAATGTGTGTTCCATTTAAGTCAATTATATGCTGGAAACATAACACTGTGTGATTAATAGTTGCATGAATCTCCAGACTTAAATCCCTGTGATTTCTGGTTAGGGGATATTGAAAGATGAGTCTATCAGAGAGGAGTATGATGTGTGGTTGACCTGAAAAGGCAAGCATAAATCAGCATGTCATAGACATTCCACAGGAAATGTTTCAAATGACCACTGATTACACAATTTTAGGCATCCAGCAGGTAATAAACATATTATTGATAGCAATATGTTATAGTTGATATTTTGATATATTTTAGTTTATTTTAACAGAATTAACCATTATTTCTTATTATCTACAATATTTTTTAATTTTCAGAATTTTATAGCTTATTTTAAGAAAAAGTTGATTTTTCCAAAAATTTCCAAAATATCTTTATCAAATCACATAATCAGAATGGTAAATTAAACTATAAAACAGTGGTTCTCAACCTTTTTTCTGTTGAGGAACACATTTTAATATTTTAAAATTTGGCGGCACACTTAAATATTTTATATAATAATTTAGATTTAACAGTGAATTTTTATTAACAGATTATTATATTTATTCTTATTTATTACATTCAATTAACAGACATACTTGCACATGGCCCTTATTAAAAAGTTATAGCGCCATTTTGTCTTTTTAGAAAAACTATAATTTTAATTTAATTATTAATACTTAATTTTTAAATTAAGAATAATGACAAAAAATTTTGGCTGTCGCAGAAATTTGATTGTTAGATTTTTCTAATGATACCCTATTTATAGGAATTGGTACAGTGGTTTGACTGCAAAAGGGATATCAAGCCAATCATGTTTCACTATTAATATATATGATTCATACAATTACTTACATACAATTCTTATATATACATATAATTCATTCTTAATTTTTTGTGGCACACCATCAAAGGTTTGGCGGCACATTAGTGTGCTGCAGCACAGTGGTTGAGAACTACTGCTATAAAATTTACAAGATGGGATTAAAAAAATCCAAATTCTATTGAACACTTCAAATATAACAATGTTTGTTTACATTAATTTAAAAAAATATTCCAGCAACTGAAAAAATTTAAGACCTACTATCAAAGGGGCATATTTTCTATGATTTCAAAGAAGAAAACTGATTTGAATTGTAACTGTGCTGTTGGAAATCACTGTAGCAAAATCTATTGGAAGTTATTGTATCTATACTATATTGTGGTACAGTGACTTTGCTTCAGAAATTTTGTTAAAAAAAATCATTTTTCTGACTTCCATAAAATCTGAGTTATGTAAACACCCAATTATTTATGTAAAATTCTTTTGCCAAGCCAAGTTTACCAGAAACTGAAATCTATTTACATGTTACGTTATAATAAAAGGAAAAACATTCTGAATATTTCAAATAATCATCTTAAAAAATAACGAAAATATTGAGATTTTATCTAAATATTAAAATTTTTAATAAAATTATAAATAGTAATGCATCTGATGTAACTGACATTCCAGCAAGTGTATAGTGAAAGTGTTAATAAATAAGTTCTCAATTTATAGCAGATATACAAGGTTAAAAGTTAAATTCACAAGGTAGTTGTTAAAATATTACTGCTCTGAGTTTTCTGCACTTCAATTAATGATCAGTAATTTCTGGTGAGTAATATTCTTAATTATAGATATTTATCCTTGATAGAGTATATTCATACCTTTTATTTTCTATGATAACATATCAGGTTGATGCATAATTCTGTAGCGTTTTAAATATAGGTTTGTTAAGTTTGTTTAGTGTTTTATTTATGAAATTCAGTTAAAATTTGACCAAATCAAGCAAGCAACTATTCAACAATGTAATCTCCGTCATTGTCAATAACTTCCTGCCAACGTTGGGGTAGTTTCTGGATCCCCCGTCTATAGAAATCTGTTGGTTTTGAGTTTAGGAAGTCATCAATCCAAGTTTGGAGAGCAGTTCCAGATAGAATGCAAATGTCGAATGATGGTTGCTTTGTCACATTCCATCACACTAGCCAATTCTCTGGTTGTTTGATGTGTATTTTCGTGGATCAAACTGTTTAAACATTCCTCATCAAAATCGGATGGTCTTCCTGTGTGTCTTCCATCATGCAAATCAAACTGATTTGCTTTAAAACGAGAAAACCATTTCCTTGCTGTGCTTTCACCGATGGCATTAGTTCCGTACACTTCACAGATGTTCCTAGCCGCATTTACTGCACTTGAACCTCGGTTAAACTCGTACAGCAGAATATGTCCTAGCCGCATTTACTGCACTTGAACCTTGGTTAAACTTGTACAGCAGAATATGTCAGAAATGTTCGTTTCTCGACCTGACACTCCATCTTCGATAGTGAAGAAATAACAATCGTTTGTAACAACCTCGCTGACAGCTCATATTCCACAAGACAACATTCCAAAGTAAACAGTGACAATGTAAAAATGGTAAACAAATGAACAGCAATTGCAGTGTTGCAGACCAAATCAGAACGCTATGGAATTATGCATCAATCTAATATTTTACAGCTTAGAAATTTTTTACTAAAAACTAAATTTAAGACTAAATTTATCTGGTAAATTTTATGAATTTTCTTATTAAATCAAAAGAGAAATTTTATTAAGCTATTCAATTTATTTATTATTATATACTTTTCATTTTCTCAATAGATTATTTAAGTTTTATAGAGCATTTATAAAAAGCATAACAGACTGTTTTTTCAATAGAATTATATATATGTAGAGTAAGTTTAAATTTTTGAATTCCTAATATCTAACTAACTATGTTTAAATCTTAATAAAAATTTCCCTAACTTTAACAATTTAAACAGAGTTTATGCTTATTTATATTGATAAAATTTAATACTAAATTTTTGTAACTTACTCTCCAGAGCCAACAGCTTTATCTGATAATAAAATTTTCCCTTGAATTCCATTAAATAGTTGTGGAGATAAATCATATTCCTATTAAAAATATTAATACACTTTCAAAAATGAATCTTATATCATCAAATTTATAACTTGTTTAAAATATCTAAAAAACATTAATTATATTTACAAATTAAATTTAAAAAATTAAATTTTAAACCTAAAAAAGAATGATGTTATTTATCAATATATTATAAACTCTATAAAATCTGGCACTTTTAGGATCTGGCATTACTTAAAATTTTGTACATTTTTACAAAACTCATTTTAAAATCTGAAAATTTTAATTAAGCAATTTTGCATTCACACCATTTTTAAGAATTTTTCATTTTTATCATTAATTATTAATGCCACAAGCTTTTTTTGTAATTTTTCTTTCTATAATCTCTTCTAAGTTTTGGTTATTTTTGTTAGGAAATCCTACAAAAACAAAATAAGTTGATAATTGTTCTGATTTTTATAATGAGTTGAAATGAAAATACATGCAGTCCTCAACTGATAACAATAGTGACTTACAACAATGATGCAATTGGTAAATTCTGAGATTGGTCAATATAATTGGCATATATATATATATATGAGTCTATGCACAATGATTTGATATGAAATATCTGAGAATAGTCTAGAAAAAAGAAAGGACCATTCTAAGATTTACACACAAAATATAATTTAAAAATGTAATTGATATTAATAAAAATGAAATTTATTTTTATTTTAAACAAATTATTATAAAATTTTATTTATCTGAGTTTTCTACAAATACTACATGTTATAATAATAAAGTAAACTACTTGCTTATTTTCTTAAATAAGTAAATAAAACAGCACTAAAAAGCAAGTATAAGTTTTTTAATTGGTATAACGTTTTCGGGCAATAACTGCCCCTCTTCAGTACCATATAATAAGCATAAAGTTTAAACTTTTGGTTTAAACTTTATGCTTATTGTAAGGTACTGAAGAGGGGCAGTTATTGCCCGAAAACGTTATACCAATTAAAAAACTTATACTTGCTTTTTAGTGCTGTTTTATTTACTTATTACTACATGTTATTTTTTCTAATGCAAACATAGACATCACCACTAAATCTGATAAGTTTGTGTAAGAATTATATAAATTTTGCAATTTGCATTATGTATGTCTGTCCATTTAATTACATTATGTTCACTGATAAATAAACTCTTCAGAATCTAAAACATTTTAAAATCTAGTATTTCTCAATTTCAGACTTTATCATTTTTACAGAATTTGTTGTAATAATATACAGTCATACCTCAACTTAAGTCTTTTTGACTTACATTGTTTTCGACTTTATGTCGGTTTTTTCTTAGGAAAAATAAAAGTCTACTAAAAGCTGGGTCTCACAGGCATAAAACACAATGTAAATACATCAGTGTATCGATGCTGATGTTACTTTCACTATAAGGCTAGATGCTGTGTCTTTATGCTGATGTTCATTCTTATTCAACTTTCTATGCTATATACAAGAGTTTTTTGATCAATCGTCTAATTGGGGTATGAGCTGATTATTGAAACTTATAGAATTATTTAGAAGCTTAAAAATGTTATTAGCAATGTTATGGGGTTATTTATAGATAGTGTTTCCAAATTACTGACATTTTGGAACCTTCGGGAATCAAGTATGGGGAATCGTATTTCCCAAGAATTCCCAAAATAATCTTTTTTATTTAATTTTCATTGGTCATTGATAATAATGGCTATAGCAGTAAATATTAACAAACAGAAGGTGGGGCAACTAGGATTGATGGCCCCGGCACAGTGTTTCAGAGGTTTTGAGACACTCCTGTGTGTAAAAGATCAATGCAAAACATGAGTAAATAAAATTTTCTAAATGGAGGTCGACTGGAATTTCATGACTAGTGCATCTCTTGCCCTAAGTGCTAAACAGGAATCTGTACGGCAGTAGTTCTTAATCTTTTCAAAGTCATGGAATACTTTTGATTATAAAAAAAATTTGCCAAACACTATATCACTAACATGTAAGGTTATAAACAACAAAAGTATGCATAAACATGTATTTTACTAAAAATTATACATTACATATTAAATAAAAGTAAAAAAAACACTAATTAAAAATATATATATATATATATTCTTAAAAAATGCAAATTAAAAATATATATATATATTCTTAAAAAATGCAAATAACTCTTTTAGAAAAATGGAACATTTTTAAGTAAGCTTTGCTTCATTATTTCATGGAACACTTGTAACACATTTGTGGAACACCAGTGTTCTGGGGACACTGGTTAAGAACTACTGCTCTACGGTATCAGTTTGGATAGGTTTCTGTTATATTTCAGGTTTTCTCAAAATATAAACAATGTAATTAATACAAGCTTTATTTAATCAAATCTTATAGTATACAGTAAGTTTTTACTTATATCACACAATATATTAACATACATCACAATCATCAGCCACAAACATACTGATTGAATGTGATTAGTAGTATAGGCCGTCACTTTGTGAAAGTGATTCATCGTGAAGAACAGAAACAGTTTGTGTTTACACAGAGAAATATTTATTTTCACAACCCAGGATTTGACAAGGTCATATCCATAAAATAAAAAAAAATTAATTAAGCTACCATTAAAAAAAAATAATTAGTTCACCTGAAGATGACTTTGTAGTCAAATCCTGGGTTGTGAAAATAACTATTTTTCTGTATAAATAACAAACTGTTTTCTGTTCTCCATGATCAAATGTGCTCAATTTACAAGAGCTAAATTTAACTGGTCTTATCATATCTGACTCTAGTATCATGCATGAATTTTAGTGGCATATAATATTGCAACACAATGTGCGATAAATAGGAATAGGAATATTGTATCACAATTTGGATAGCGATAAATAGGAAAAATGTCTAAAAGATACATTATGTGTAATAAAAGGTTCTGGGAGCCAATTTTCCCGATTTCCCGATCAATTTTCCTTGGGATTTGGGAACGGGAAAATGAAAAAAATTCCCGAGAACGGGCAAGAAGGAATTTCCGCCTGGTATTTATAGGGGGTCTAGGTTGTTTTTTAAAAGTTTATTTGACTTATGTCATTTTTTGACTTAAGTCGAGAATCTTGGAATGAATTAACAACATAAGGTTAATTCATTCCAAGATTTAGAGAGAGAGAGATCCTAATGAATAGACTGGCTGCTGGCATAGAAACATTACAAGGAGAACTTTTCAATGAGATATGACTGTATAGCTTTACCATAGTTTATAAGGCCCCAATTTAAGAGATCCTGCTTATATGAACAAGTTTAATTTGTATCAGAATTTTCACTTGAAAGCCTTTACTCCACTTTTATGAGAAACATTGAATAAAGGAATTTAAAAGTTGAAAAATACATGTTTTATCAGAGTAATACATAAAGAATTCCAACATTTCAGACACTACAAGTATTTTAAAATAAAATAATTTCAAATTTTAAAAACATTTATTAAATATTTATTTAAAATTTATTTATTTATTATACATTTTGAATAACAAAAAATTAAAAGCAGATATATTTAAATCATACAAAAATTTTTATTATTTTTCAATTTAAAAAAAAAGCTTCATAATTTTTATTATAAGTATTTGATATTATATGCTATATTTGTTAGCTTATAAAACACTGTAGTATAGAAGACAAATTCTAATTTTGAAACAATTTAAGGAAAATTTAAAAAAAAAATTTATTGTTAATACAATATAAAGTTAAAATTCAATAAAAATAAACCCAAAAACCTATAAAGAAAGGTATGAGATTATTAATCTTATCATTTTAGCATTATTCATCTTTAGATTCATTACCGACATGATAATCTTTAACTTCAACACAATCATAATTATTAATTAAGGTTTAAATATATAACTGGAATATTTGTTACTCCAACAACAGTTGGGTAATTACTGAAAAATGTACCATCTATTATAATATCTGTTTTATCAATATAAACTATTCATTAGCTATATTTTGTCACATTTTAACTTCTCAACTTCTTTTCTCTGCATTTACTGCATGTATATAGATATTTCTTATATTTTAAAACATATCTTATTGCTTACTATTGCTTAGAAAAAATTATAAAAAATTAAATTTTTGATACTAGAGGGCAAAATTAGTTTTAAACTATAACAAACAATGACAGCATCACTTGTAATGAGAGACCAATCCAAACATTGAATAGGAAATTATAAATACAATTTAAACATAACTGGACAACAGCAGGAAATTTTAACTGTATGGAATATGGACACAGGCACCAATGCATTAAGTCTAATTCCATGAAAATTTTTTCATAGTTACATTAAAAAATATTTAACTTTCTGAATGTTACAAAAAACAATGTATCAAGAAAAATTTACATTTCTTAAATTTGAAAATGGATAATCTTAGTATAACATGATATTTCTACAACATAATTTCACTCTTATACAATTAGAAAATTGTGGCAATCCCTGAACATGATATTTATAGAATGTGGTTTTGCTCTAATACAGTTTAGAATTTGGGATAATCTTAATTCCATATTTCAGTTCACACTACATGAGATTTTATAGATATTTGATTAGTGTTATACAAGGGAATACTGAATTTAATACTATTATTCTCAGAGAAAAAAGAAGAAAAATCTTACTTTCATGAGGTTCAGCTTGTTTCATATCTTCCATAACTTTATTTCCAAGAGCATGAACAGCTTCTCCTATAATTTATAAGTGAAAACTTTAATAATAAAATATTTATTAAAGTTCATATTTATAGTTATTAAAATATTTTATTATTGAATTATAAACTCATTTACAATAAAAGTTTGAATTACATTATTAATGAATTACTCTAATTTCAATTTAGATTTAAAATTAGAATTCAAATTATAATATTAAAATAGGTCTTTCAAATCATTACAATAAATATAGAATATCCTTTAATTATGAATTTTTATATTAATAAACAACACATTCAAAAAATAAAAATTGTGATAAAATCATTTAGTAAAAATAATCTATTTTTTAAACTATATAGTTAACATGTCATCTCCAATATAATGGAAAGTGCTTTGAATAACTGCTGATGTTAATTAAACATGCAATGTGAATTCTATAGCATTTTATTTTGTAAATTGAATAAGCTCAAAAATATCTATGCAAATTATTAATACTTTAAAATCCTTAAATCATTAATTGAGTCAGAGCAAATTTTCAATTATCAAATTTATTTAATATGATACAATAAATTTATACTATATCTATATATTAAAATATATCAAATTTATTTATGAAATCTTTGTTCTGTAACATGAATACTTTACCTGTAGGAAGTGTTTTAATAATAACAACAATATCAGCTACATTATGACCAGTCATCATTGTTCCTTTCTTAAATGATCCTACTTGCCGAACTTCATCCACTTGCTGAAAAATTGTTCATACGTATAAATTTACAATTTTTGAATGAAAGAAGTTTGAGACAGTTAGCTCAAAATGTGATATAATCATAATAAATTAAAATCATTTTTACTGATCATAAATATAAATTCAAAAACAATTATTACTAAATGATTGATATTTAGATATGATTATTATTATAAATATTGTTGCTAATTTTACACATTTGCATTAATTTTATGAATAAATAAATAAATAAATTTTGCTTTTATATTATAAACTATGCCTAATTTTGAACTTTTTTTTGGAAACAAATGTAATAAATTTTTTATATCCTATAAATGTTTGATAAAATTTAAATACAAAGGAGAATAAATAATATTTACTATAAGATAACATATATAAAGCAATATCAATCAATAACTGTTGGATAAACCAAGTCAATACAATTTATATTGTAATATGATCTGAAAAAATCATCATCAAAATTAAAAATTAATTTCCATTATTAAATATGTATTTATGTTTTGTTAAGTAATATCATATTTTATATACTGTATTATATGTGCTGATGACACCACTCTGCTGGCCGAAAACAAGGAAGACTTGATGGAATTGATTAAGAAAGTCAAAAAGGAAAGTGCCAAATGTGGACTAATGCTAAACATAAAAAAGACAAAAGTAATGACAACAAGCATGAATACTGATTTTAAAACTGATGGCGAGGAGATAGAGGCATTGGACAACTATGTCTTCCTTGGCTCCAGAATTGATAAAAAGGGACAGTGTGCTGGAGAGATAAGAAGAAGGTTGACTCTAGGAAGAATAATGAAGGATTTATTCAAGATAATGAAGGATAAAGATATTTCTTTGTCAACCAAGATAAGAATAGTAAGGGCAATGGTCTTCCCTGTGGTAAT
>AYEL01088323.1:0-36200 GCA_000484575.1 Olivierus martensii
TTTTTTTTTTTTTTACATAAAATCAAAAAATTAAAAAAAATCTAATATTCAAGAAGATTTTAAAATAGAATTTATACAAATTATTTATTTGTATTGATATAACAGTTATTTTAAACTTACTTTCTTCTTCTGTTAATAATGGATATACTTCCTCTAATGATCTTAACAATCTTTGTTCATCAACAAATGGCAGTAATGCAACACCTACAAGTAAATAATTTATAAAAATAAATAAATATTTTGAAGTTTAGTAATTATTATTTTTATTAAATATAAGATCGTTTAGAAATATTAAATTATGATTATTTAGTCTGAACAAATGACATAAAACATGGATTTCAGAGTTCTTGATTTTTAAAAATATACTGTATATTATTTATATATATGTATATATGAGTAGTTCACAAGCCAAATCGATTAACTCCACTTTTTGAACTTTTCAAAATTTTAGTGTCAAAACACTTGATTGACTCTTAACTATTTATATTAAAAATAAATTTTTTTAATAGTTAGGCTTAACACCACTAAATGACAAAATTTTTTTGGCCATCGAATAATAAATAATTTATTTCAGAAGCCAATTTGATTAACTCCATATCCTAATGTAAATCATGGCAATAATGCAATTCAAATGTTTATAAGTGTCTTGTTATGCCTAAGACATTTTTTGAATTTACCCTTCAAAGTTAGAATTATATTTTTACATCTTTTAAAATCATTAAATTGGAAGGATCAGTTGAAAGACGTGTAGGAAAGGTGCGAAACTGCCTACATGATCAATTGAAAGACGTATAGGAAAGGTGCGAAACCGCCTACATGAAAGTTTTGGTTAACCAGTTTTTATTCAATAAATTTTTTGGTTTTAGTCAAGATCTTTCTTTAGTCGTCTAAAATACGACAACAAGAATTTAGTTAAGTAATTTTCAATACAATGGTATATATTAAATAATAACGGCAAGCTGTTCATTTTATCATAAAAAATAATTAATCAGTTATTGTTATATATGAATATTACAATAACCGATTAATTATTTTACAAAAATAAAAAATAAGTTAATACATATTCTGTTATTTTATAACAGAATAACGCCTTTGTAAAATAAATAATCTACTATATTAAACAAAATAAATGATGATTAAATACAAAAATAAGGCGGATCATATAGAGACTCTACTGCGATCATAACTCGATGACTGCGACAAAAATTTGGTTCCCACTAGCACGGAACCGCGGTGGAAAATACGCGCGTGACGAAAGTAGGGCGGTTTTGACGTCATACCACGGCGTAAAAACCGCTACCGTCCAGTGTCTAGATGGATTCAACTTTTCCGCCATGGTAAAATCCGTCGAGATAACATCCACCAATGAAATCCATGCATTTTGTGATTTAAATGGTGGAAACTTGACAGTCAAGATAGCATGATTTTTGTCATTAAATCTCATCTCTAATCAAAATTGCACAGTAACATTGTTCGTATTTCTTCTTATAAATATTTTCGATCCAACATTTTCCCTTCCTCGATTTTCTTTCAGTTTTCTCATTTATTGCAGCTATCATCATCATTTCGTAAACAGTGACTGTCTTTTGTTGCTTAGCGTCCATTTTGTTTTACATTAAATGAATCATGGGAACCGCACTAAGAATCTTGGGGAAAGGAAAGTTTACAGCTATTGTGGGAATATGCAAGCGGAATTGTCTCCGCGGTTATCTGCGACGGTTTTTGAGCGTTCCGCTTTCCTTGGCTAATAATGGGAACAACCTTAAAACTCTGCGTTCGGCCTCGTTCTAGCAATACTCTGACATTATGTAGCAACCAAACTTTTGTTTAACATTTGAAATATATATTGTATTAACTTATTTTTAACTTTCAGTTTTCTCATTTATTGCAGCTATCATCATCATTTCGTAAACAGTGACTGTCTTTTGTTGCTTAGCGTCCATTTTGTTTTACATTAAATGAATCATGGGAACCGCACTAAGAATCTTGGGGAAAGGAAAGTTTACAGCTATTGTGGGAATATGCAAGCGGAATTGTCTCCGCGGTTATCTGCGACGGTTTTTGAGCGTTCCGCTTTCCTTGGCTAATAATGGGAACAACCTTAAAACTCTGCGTTCGGCCTCGTTCTAGCAATACTCTGACATTATGTAGCAACCAAACTTTTGTTTAACATTTGAAATATATATTGTATTAACTTATTTTTAAAAATATTTTGAAGATTGAATTCGATGGTATTATTATTATTTTTTATTTTCACTTGCCAAATCGATTAACTCCATCAGTCACACAAAAATTGTAATAAAAATAACGATTACTCCAAGGATATATTATCTTATGCATTTTATATGTGGTTAGATAAAAGTTATAACTATAATAATATATTCTACAATGTTTATTTGAATTTATATTTTAAAGGGAATTTTAAAAATATATCAAAAAATAAGCCATAAATTCTACTTCTTAATTATTATAGTAATTTTCCACACAAATCCTCTGATTTATGATAATAGATTTTGAAACCAGAAAACCGTTAAATATAGTATTATTTTACTGTAAACAGAACAGGTATTTAATTTCTAAAGACAACAGATATCTAATAAACAATATTTAAAAGTAAATATAGTATTATATTTATTAAACTTACTTTTTCTTCAATACAATGAACAACTATACTTGGATATTTTCTACTCAGCCAACGGAAAAATGCTGGAACTCCCATGATATCTATAAAAATCCATAAAGAAAGATAAAACTAAATAAAGGAAATATAGGAGCTTATATAATTTAAGCACTCATTAAATATGGATTTCTTTCAAAAAAAATTCTCATCCACCAAGTCAAGGACATTATATAAATAATTTATCACTAATAAAGTATTATTCACAAACATATAAATAATTTCTTATGCAGCAATCTTCACATATGGTATGGTAAACTCAACTATAAAAATTAGTGAATCCTGAATTATATATCAGGATAATGTACTTTCAACTATAAGAGCATATAGTAGATAAACAGAAAGACATTAAATATAATATCTAGGGTCAGAAACTTTAAATATTATATGCTATTTTTTCTGCAATTAACATTTTCACATTCCTCATATTTGCTTTTATGCTGTGCATTATACACTGACTTTATGATATATATGAGAATATTAATAACTAAGTCCTTTAGCAGTCAAATACTTTCATTCTCTTTATAATAACAGTATACAAATGGACTTACTGATATTCAGATCAAATTTTTCTTGGATTCTTATTTTCAGTTCTTTAATGATAATGTTAGGATTTAAAAGATTGGTAATAATTGCTGATTTCCATGTTCTAATTAGCAAGTGAAGACATTGTATATCAACTATGGAATTAATAAAAATTACATTTAACTTTAGATATAGACAGTAGATCAGTTCTATAAAAATACCATGTAAATGAAAATCATGTAAACTGAGACTAATATTTGTATAGAAAAAGAGGAGACAGATTCTGTAACACTCAAATAATTTGCATATTTTTTTATTATCTTTAAAATATTATGATGTATAAATACATAAAATTTTAAGTATAATAAATGGGTATAACAAAAAAGAATGAAAATGCAAAATCTTCAAAATTTATAAAAACAATAGTTTAATCCATATCTATTTCATTTGTTAATATAAAAGAATTTTCTTTGTTTTCAACTAAAAAGTCATCACAATTATTGTTAACTTCCTTTTCCTTCTTCCTTAGAATTGTTTTTGAATTACAGAATTGGCAAAGAAATTGTAAGTGAGTAGACTTAAATGTTGTCAGACATCATGCTTAAATTAATGGAAAATAATTTATTTAAAAGATTAACGTGAGTATTTATTTTTATTATTTATACATAATATAAATAATATATGGATAATACTATATTATTTATAAATAATCTACAAATAATATATTATTTGTATAATGTATAAATAATGTATTATACTGTTTATACATTATATTCACATGTTAATTGCTAGTTCTCATAATAAAGAGAATAATAATAAATTAGAAAGAGAATGAAAGGTTTATGTAGAGATTGCCAATGCCTACATAAATTATTTACTGCTCTTTTCCAATATCATTTATGGTGAACATATAGCTGTAATTGTTATAAGCACAGCTAATCATAAAGAATTCATTACAGAAAGTGAAGCATTTAAACAGAAAGCACTAGAACAATGACATCAATCATAAAAATATATATTCCCTACTGACAGTTTGGAAGTTTCTTGTTAAAGATATAAATTATCCCTATAAATAATGTTTTGTAAAATTTAATAACACCTGCTATATATATTAATATTATATATAAAAACATTTGATATTTAAATAATTTTTGTAATTAATCTCTCATTATAATATAGTATTCTTTGTATTGTATTTAAATATATTCTATTTTTCTGTTTGATAGATACAGGAGTTCCCTGACTTTCAGAAATTCAATTTTACATAGAAAATTTTAACATGCAAAAATTTTTTTAAATCTTCTTTATAATTTAGTATAGGAGAAGTACTACAATTTTGCATGGTAGTATCACAAACATGTTACAACACTCATGTAGTGAGACTTAATGTCACTAACAATAAAATTACTATTGATATTCAAATCTCAATATCACAGTTATCATGCATCATAACAACTGCTATAATATAATGTAAAATGTACACACATATTGTATTGCAATACATGTGCTCCTCAACTTATGAACATAATTCATATGAAAGTTTTATTCATAACTCAGGTTGTTTGTAATTTGGATACTATGGTTACTTTGGCTCCGAAAGTATTGAAATAACTTTATATACTGTATTTTATAATATACTTCACAACTGGACCACTTAGAAGTTTCTTATTTCACAGATTTGAATTAAAAGATTAGTTTAAAATAAAGTGAGGATTTTTTGTTGTAATTTCTGCCATCTTGAAATATTGCCATAATAAGTTAATTAATCATGTAATTTTACATTATATTGTTTGTTAGAACATTCTGCTATCTTAGTGTTTAAAATTTTTGAAGAGTTTTTGAAGTTTTCTGAAATTTGAAAATGAAATTTCACATTCATTAAGTACAAATGTTCATAATTTGAAAAGCACATGTAGTTATATTGTATCTTATATTTTATAGACAGGCTATAAAACATTATATGCTGTATGTAATTTATTGTGATATTTTTGTAATACTTTACATAGGTATATTTGACATAAATAAAATTAGACTTGTGTCCTTATATAAGTCAAAGAGTTCATGTACCAGTAATAAACTATACTTGAAAAATACTTTTATTAAATTTTTAATTGTTTATAGATTCTATAAGCTGTTGAAAAACAACTTATAAAATCTATTAAAAAATGATTAAATGATTTATTTATTAATTTTTTAACAATATAAAATATTTCATAATAATAATAATAAATTATAATTAAAATTATTTTAAAATAAATAGAGAAATAAAATTTTATTTTTATATTATTGTATGTTATAGAAATATCAACTTCAACAAATCATTTATAAAATATTAGTGAATGAATCCAATGCTATTAGACATTTCTCACACTTAATAGTTATTCAAATATGCAATTTTATATCAAATTATATTATATTTTAATTTTAAAAAGTTATTTTTCTTGGCTAATTATAACAATTACAATTAATCATAAAAAGTGTTTGATCCATTAAATTGAGCACATTTTCAAGAATTTGTTTCTACAAATTCTGAAAAGACTCAATATACAATGTATTCCATAATAATTAGATCAACAATCAAACTATGAATATTTTTACATCAAAATAATGAAAAATCTTATAAACATAGTCCCAAAAATGATACATTTAAGAGAAACATGCATATGCTATATGAGGTGTGACCAATATATAATCAGACAGTGATTATGCAGCGATGATGGTGAGAGTCAAGACTAATAATTGTAGCTGGCAGCTCTGTTAAGTCTTGTGGCTCAGTCTTGAAAAAATCTTTGTACTGTGTGCAATCATATCTGTTTTGCAAGGAATTTTGTTAAGACATGTTTTGAACTCTCTGCGATCAAAGCAAAATTCAAGCAGTAAGTGAACATCAAAATTTTCTTTAAAACTAGGAAAAACAGTGATTGGGACTCTTGCAATGCCTCACCAAGTTTATGGTGATGAAACAATGAGTCAAATTCGCTTAAAAAGTTTATAAATAGCACAAAAAGCAGTATGTACGTATATAACTTTAATATACAAAAACGTTTTCGATACAATACGTATCCTCTTCAGTTGTATAAACATTTACAGATATCAGTAAATGTTTATACAACTGAAGAGGATACGTATTGTATCGAAAACATTTTTGTATATTAAAGTTATATACGTACATACTGCTTTTTGTGCTATTTATAAACTTTTTACGCTTAGAAACAGTGAGATAAGCAGTTTATTTTCCAATTTGTTCCTCTATTTTATTTATATGTAATAACAATAATATATACATACATAGTCTTGCATTTTCATCTGTTATGTTTATTTTCCAATAAAGAATCTGCCCAATATCGATTGCTTTTCTCTCCTTCCTAATCACTTACGAAAAATTCTGATTCCTTCAGTATTTTTCGGAAGTGATTAATAGCATTGTCGTGGTTGAGATCTCCAAGCCTATTGACCTTAACCTGGTATGGGTCCCATTCTAACACCAAAAAATTGTAAAATCTCTCTCTTACCTTCTTTAATAAATCTCCAAAAAATTGTAAAATCTCTCTCTTACCTTCTTTAATAAATCTTTGACATCAAAATATTGTAAAATCTCTCTCTTACCTTCTTTAATAAATCTTTGATGTTTAAGTTGTCTCCAAGTTCATTTTAATCGGGAAAAACTACTGTTCTCTCATCCGTTAAATCTCTCTCTAACCTTCTTTAATAAATCTTTGATTTGTTTTACGTTTCGAGTTCATTTTAATCGGGAAAAACTACTATTCTTCCATCCTTAAGGTGGTGAGTTCATTTTAATCAGGAAAAACTATTGTTCTTCCATCCTTACCCATAAGGTTCATTTTAATCAGGAAAAACTGCTGTTGTTCCATCTTTAAACTCAAATTCATTTTAATCGGGAAAAATTACTGTTCTTCCATCCTTACCCATATGGTTCATTTTAATCAGGAAAAACTACTGTTCTTCCATCCTTACCCATATTATCTTCTTTAATAAATCTTTGATTTGTACTTTCTTTAATAAATCTTTGATTTGTTTTAAGTTGTCTCCGAGTTCATTTCTAACCTTTAATAAATCTTTGATTTGTTTTACGTTGTCTCCGAGTTCATTTTATGGGAAAAATTACTGTTCTCCCATCCTTACCCATAAGTCCACCGACGTTTGACTTACTCATAGGTCCACCAACATACAAGGCCTAAGCATATCATTCCACTACTGTTCTCCCATTCTTACCCATAAGTCCACAAAGGCACAAGGCCTAAGCCTGTTATTCCATTAAGTTAGTTAAGCCGAAATATTCTCATGGAATATTTTTATCTGGAAGTGGCCACTTATAGAGCCGCTATCATCACAGGCTGACCAACACCCATGATGGGATCAACCGGAAGATTGAAGGATGAGTTTTAATGCTCTGGGCCTAGATCCCTTTTAAAAAATTGGAAGAGTGGGACCCCTGGATCCTCCAGAATGGTAAGCCACAGCTTTACGCAGCCATCCGGCTGATCTGTCATTCGGTCAGTTCATGGATCCCACAAATTGTTCTGTGAAGTGTTTGTTATCCAAACATAAAAATCTTTCAAAAAAGTGTTCATTATTCGATTTGTTTGTTATCCGAACTGTTCGTTAACCGATCACCCACTGTATTACTTTAATAAATATTTTTAATAACAACAAATAAAATTCATGGAAATTTTTTATCAAAAATTTTTCATAACTTTTTATTTCATATATTTTCAATTTTGATAAAAATTTATAAATTTGATTAGCTCATTCTAATAATTACACAATCTAAAAGCAAGGGACAAATCATTTGCATCATTGGTTCCTTACAAAAATATTAAAAATTGACAAAGAAAATTTTATCAATATCACCCAACAAAAATTAAAAACATTACAAATAAAACATCCCCATTATTGTAATGATTCATGAAGTTTGAATACTTATCAGGAAAGTGTTAAAAATAAATAAATTAAATATAAAATTAATTTCAGAATTCTGATCAGTTATGATTACAAAAAAATACAAATAATAATATACAAAGACAGTTTCATTCCTAATAAAAGTTCAGCAAGATTTCACAAAACAAAAATAAAAAAGTAAAATGCAAAGCCCTTTAGCTGTCAAAAACTTTAATCAGAAATGTTTTCAACACACTTGGCACCTTCCTCAGCTGCTACTAAAAGACTCACCCAGTTTCATTCCAGCCAATGTTTAATTTAGCATTAAAAATAGACATGATCATCAATATATTTGTATTCTAAGTCAAAATACACAAACTAGAGGTTGAAACTCTAAATGAAGTATGTAAAAAAAATCTGGGATCATTAAAAATTTGAGAATTAAAAAAGCTTAAAAAATTTAACATCAAATGCTTTTTGGTAGCAATAATTTAGAATTCCACACTCAAAAGCATTTAATATCTAGAAGCATTACAATTAGCTTTTCTTAATATCTCAATAAAAATTGATCCTAAGTAAGCTTGGATGTAATTAATAGTTGAGAATACTACATCTTCCATAATGTAATCTCCAAAATTAGTAACCATAAACATTAATTTTGTTGTTGTTTTAACAACAAAATTAATTATTTTAGTTATTTTTGAAAGATTAATATTGCTGAATTTGTGTGATATATTTTATGAGAATGACACAGTTAAGAGCCCAACTAGATAACTACATCTAGTATGAAGTTGGCTGGCAGATAGAAAGATCATCAATGGACAAAATCTGAAAAATTGGTATCAGAAAACTCTCTCTTTTTTATGCAATTGATTTATGGCTAAGATCAACTTAATATTTGAAAAATCGGTTACAATAAAAAAGTTTGTTTACCCTTGTTCTACTGAATGTGAAATCAATTAGTTATATAATTTTTATTTGACAATTTTATACGATATATCACAAATAAAAAATCTTTCATAATCAAAAATATCTGACTGTTTGTAAATATGCAATAATATGAATATTAAGTTATGAAAACAGCATTTTTTCTTATAATTGGTGATAATCTTTCAAAATATGATTTAATACATTGATTACATATTAGCCTACAAATTCGATTTCTACTTATATGATTTTTTAGAATCTTTACCATAACTAAACGAAATTGTCTATTTGTAGAAAGCACGTGTCATAGTTGTTTTTTATCTTTCTTATAAGACTCTTCTAACAATCTACAATCTAATCTCACTTGTCAGTCTAATATACAATCTCGAAGATGAATCTTTAATACAACGCAATCACTGATTTGAACTTAAAAATAAATGTTTGGGATCTAAATCTTTCAACGATAAATGTCATTCTAGAATGAAGTACTTATCTGATCACCAAAAGAACTTTATAATAACAGTATTTATAATAATTTAAGTTTGTTCATCTAACATTTTTTGTTATTAGCATATTTCATACATTTAAAATGATGTCATGAAAACATTTAATCAGAGCTACAGTATGTAATCATTACATTACCAAGCATTCGATCATTAAGTAACCGAGTATTGTTAAACTTTTTACTTACATATTTAAGCTTTACTTAAAAAATCCTTAAGTTTACTAAATTATGGTTTAAATCACAAATTTATATACAGTATATGAATATATACACTACAGAATATAGAATTAACACACGAGAGACATTTTTCCATGTACTGTGTTTGTATTAGTGTTGCCATGATTCATAACGAAAAAACTAAAAAAAAAACTATAATTCAATTAATTAATTTTAAAATATAATACATATATTGTATATTAAACATATTTTTCAATTATGTACATTCAAATATTCAAATTACACATTAATTTAATAAAATATCGATAGTTTATTTGATTATTTACGTAAAAAACGTTCTTGGACAGGGCGAAACAAGCCCTTCCACAGGCTGCCGACAAGGACGTTTTATAATAGACTGGACTGACTGCACTATCGGTAGGTTGCCTATTTTCGCAAACGTGCATTCAATTCTATAGTTAATTGACTTTGTCTTGATGGAACACGTCTGTCCATCAAGACAAAGTCAATTAACAACAGAATTAAATGCATGTTTGCGAAAATAGCCAACCTAAACATCGCTAACCTACCAGTCGACGACCTCGTTATTCTAACATTAAGCAAGCAATCGATCAGTCAATCCATTCTATTATAAAACGTCCTTGGTTGCCCAACTCTGCAGAAGGGTCAGCCGGATTGTGGACGACAGGGATCGACGGGCCGGGCCCGGGCCCAATGGTATATATTTCCAAGGGGTGGGACCCGAGATTTGAACCCGGGTCCTCCAGAGTGGAAAGTTGAAGTGTTTTCATGCTGCATCAAAAGGCTATTAATAGAAAATAGAAATTTTACGAGATTAATAATGCTAAATAATATAAAATTATAATACAGAAATAATATCGCAATATTGTCGGCCGGATTGGCCGCGTGGAAACGCTTCGGCTTTCCTTCGGCTTCTGGAAGCCCGGGTTCGAATCTCGGGTCCCACCCCTTGAAAATATTTATCATGGGGTCCGGGCCCGGCCCATCTGGATCCGGCTTCAAATTTGGGTTCCACATCTCCAGTTTTTCAGAAAGAGTCTAGGCCCGGTCCGTTGAACCCCATCCTTCAACCATCCGGTTGACCCTATCATGGGTATTGGCTAGCCTATGATGGGCTCTATAAGTGGCCGCCGCCAGATACAATCAAAACAGATAGCCGGCCATCCGGCCTAACCAAATAGACCGGCAGCCGGATGGCCGAGTGGTATCGCTGTCGGCGTGCCACACAGGAGGACCCGAATTCGCATCCCGGGTCTTCTTCTTCTTCTTCAGTTTCTGATATGGAGGTTTAGATTCACTTTGTCCTCCGAGCTGATTGGTGGATTAGAAACGTTTGGTATTGTGGACGTATTTTTCTAAAGCTTTGATGTGAATGGTAAACGGGAGTCGGCCGGATTGGCCGCGTGGAAACGCTTCGGCTTTCCACTCTGGAGGACCCTGGTTAATAAAACAAGAATTTTAATTTGTGAAAAAACATTTCTTTTTAAATAATTCGCATTTATATTTAAAATAATATTGTATAGGCAACCAAATCAAATATCATCATATCATAATTTAGAATTTTCATAGATTGAGATTTTTACATTATATACTTCAGTAACATTAATTTCGTAAATATAGTTTCATATTAATAGTTACTCAATAGTTAAAATATCTATATATCTGTAAATATTTATCAATAAAATATTTGAAACGAATAAGTTTAATGATTATTATTATTATAATATTAGATGCGAAATTAAAATTGGCATCTTAGACTAATTAATCCAACTTACCGAAGAGAAAATATGGAGGAATTTAGAATATTTCTTGATTTCTATATATTGTTTTAAATATAAATAACTATGAATTATTTCTTATTATTTAGATAATGCTTACAGTTTATTTAAATATTCGATTTTACGAAATTATTGAGGACACTAACTTATGAATTATTTGGTAAGATGATCCTTGTATTTATTTAATATTTCTTTACTAAACTCCTTAGAATAATTTAAGTGTTTTGTATTAATTTAACGAATTTGTTGATCAAATAAATATCGTGGAATGTTTTTACTATTGATCTACGGTTGAAAAGTGCACAGCTTCAGTATTTCAGAGGACATTCACTTTGCCACTTCGAAACAGATTTATAAAAAAAATCGATTTCATTAAGATTTCATAAAATATATCAGTTTAATGATGATAATGTAATAATAATAATAATTTAGAATTTTCAAAGTAATTATTAAGTTGTATATGTTTATTTTAAAAATTATATCAAAATATAAAATAAAATTAAAATCGGATCCTAAAATCCTCTTATCAAAAAACTGGCATCTTCACATTAAATAGGTTTCTTAAATTAAAAAATGTTGTACATTTGCATTTATTGAGGAAACTAGAAACTAATTTTTAAATATTTTATTATAAAAATGTCATCGTAAACACTAAATTTGTGCATAATTTCCGAATATAGAAATTATATTGACACTAAAAATAGAAATAAATTTAAAAGAAAATGCTTACAACATAATTATATTTCAAAATGTATATACAGTATTATACTAAAGTTTTATTAAAAATTAAACGTTTTTAATTACACTGTTGTGTATTAAATCCAAGGTTAATAAGGAATAGTTATTTTGACAGTATTAGTTTGTTATAATTATGCCTATAATATTTTATTCTATTTTAATTTTTTACAATTCATAATTTAATTACTTTGAATGATGGATTGACTCTATAGAAATATTGATAATCATTGGGATAGGCAAAAACTATTAATCAAAATATAATATTTTGAAAATAAAATCAATCTGTTCTTCTATTTATTAATTAAAACTAGAAAATTATTTAAACTGTCCACTCTAACCCCACTTAGATAAGTAACATATTAATTTTAAATTTTTAATGATTATTTAATTTTGATTTATAATAAAAAATTTAAAATTACTTAATTATTATAAATGATTTCATTTGTTAGATATAATCAGTATATATACAAAAAAATGTATATATAGGAAAACCTGTGCTAGGTGGTCAGTGTTTGGTGGCTGAGATTATGGCCACCAAGCACAGTTTGGTCACCAAATACAGTTAGCTACAAATTTCTTTATTAAACATCAGTTAAAATACAAAGTTTATGACACAGTTTCACATTAAATTTAAGGAAAGAAATCATTAATTAAAGTCTGTTTTCAGGATTTTTTCAGTTTAGAATGCTCAGCTGATAGAAAATTTAGAGCCCATCTGGCATTTCTGATCAAAACACGATTTGCTGGCCTCCTAGTAGATGTTGCATACAAGGTGGTGCAACAAATTAAATATCACTGGTCATGACCTGGGACAGAGATAGCCATTTTACACAGTTTAAAAATCCTTCAGTATGCTTGGGCAGATATTAAGATGGCCATGACTTGCAGGTTTGCCACCTAACTCAAGTGCAACCAGCACAGGTTTTCCTGTATAACAAATATGTATCAAATTAATAATTAATATGATAGAAAATTTAATATGAAAAAGAAAACATTTTGATTAAATTTTTACCTGAAAAAACAGATCGGAAGAGCGTCGTGTAGGGAAAGAGTGTAGATCTCGGTGGTCGCCTCATAGCTGCTCTAATGCAACAGTCTCAAATTTATTCTCTTCAAAAGGCTATTTTAGACATCTTTGATTAGTTGGAGGTCGCATCTAAAATTAATGCTTTATGGGAAAAAGAAAGATTTTCACATGAGATAAATAGTCTGAAGGACTGATTATGTTAACTATTTACATTCTAATTTCCTTAAAATTATGTGTTTCAATTCATGTTCAAAATTATAAAACCATTTATAAATGTTAATAGTTTTATAAGTTTGAAGCGGAAGCTTTATACAATATTGACAAAATTCTACTTTTTATTAAAATTCAATATAATTTATAAAACATTTTAATTAAAGCGATAAGTAATTCATGAAAAACGGTTATAAGCTTTTGCTTTTGTAAATTTATATTATAATATGTAGGCTACGCTTGCGATTATAAATGTAAGGCGGGCTGCAATAAACAGTGTATTGGGCCGTGAATTTGAGACTACTACTATAATATGAACTCATTGCAGACTCAACAAAATGATGTTATGTGATCAACACCTACTTATATCTTTGGATCAACACGTGATATTTTTACAATAGACTATTGACAATCAATCAAAAACGAACGTTTAAAAATTATTTAGAAATTAAATAATTATTAAAACAAGAAAAATAAATAAAAATTAGTGAAATATTTTATAAGTACAGTACTTATTTGGGGATTACAATACCTTGCAACAATTAACGCATTACGATAATTATAAAAAGTTTTCTGAAATAGGAATGAACTTTTTTAAAATTATCACAATATTTCACATAACTGAATAAACATTTTAAAATTATACAGACATTTTTACACAAATTCGAGAAATCATATAGGCCCTATTATAAATGTATATAAACGTTACAAAAAATACGATTCAGATTTCAAAATAGCGTAAAACGATTTCAATAATTATATAGAACATTTCAGAAATAATAAAACGCATATAAAAACCATCACGAAGAAAAATGTCCATAACGTTATTTTTATTTTTTCTATTTTATACACCTCTTTTTAATCAATGAGATTACTAAGGGACGGAGCCAGTTCCAACTAAGGGCTGCACCTACACCCGTAGAAGGGGGCCGATGGTGAAGAGCGGGGATCGTCGGGCCAGGCCTGGAACCCTGAAAAACTTTTTTGTAAGATGCCGGACCAGGATGCGAACCTGGGTACGTCAATACATACAGTTGATTCCAAAAAGGAGTTCACCTAGATCCGTGGTTTCCAACGTGGGGCACAGCCCCACAAGGGGGAAATTTGATTTTTACGGTGGGCAATTCGAGAATGAGTATTAACAGCGAATTTTTTGCATTTTTTATGGTTATAGGGCCTCATATATAGTATATAAATATATATTGTGACATACACATTTTAAAAATTAAAATCAGAATGCACATGGAGGTTTTGAAACTTTATTTCCTGTTTTTTCATATCGCTTCACATTATTATTATTTTTAAACAATTTCTTAATGATTTCTTCCTCAGTTCTTCAAATGTCCTTCCGTTCCTTTATTTTTCTCTTTCATGGATGCCATATTCTTTGGAAGCCTGTGTAGATCAAGTTGATGGCCTTTTAGACTTCCTACACGTGAATAGGAGTTCACTTTTTGAATAGTAAAAATTATGTCATAGGGGGCATCAGGATTTTATAGATGTTAGGTGGACATGGCCAAAAACAGGTTGGGAATCACTGACCTAGATGGAAGATGTTCGTTTTCCTTACAATACTTATAAACCAATGAGATTAATCAAGCGCAAATTCAAGTCTGCCAAAGATTTTAAAATATGTTGCTTTATATTTTATTATTTGATATTATTAGTACTATTTTTATCGGCCGGATTGGCCGCGTGGAAATGCTTCGGCTTTCCACTCTGGAGGACAGGGTTCAAATCTCGGGTCCCACCCCTTGAAAATATTTATCATGGGGTCCGGGTCCGGCCCGTCGATCCCCATCCTCCACAATCTGGCTGACCCCTCCGCAAGGGTGGTCAGTCTGTGGAAGGGCTTGTTTCGCCCCTTCAGTTAGTATTCTAATTGAATGGAAATGGCGTCATCTGTTGATAAAAAAAATGCTGTGCCAAGTTGATATTGGAATCGCTAATTTATTTTTCATAGTTATAATTTGATAATATATATTTGTTTTGTTTTCTTAATTCTTATGCTTACTTGCCTAATTTATTTATTATTAATATCTACCTATACCATAAAATAACGAAGGTGTTCCGTAAAAATTTCAGGATTTGTGAAGTGTTCCGTTATAGAAAAAGTTTGGGAAACGCTGGTCTACATCCTGATGGTCTCGGTATCAATTTATTATTATAATGGAAAGGTTTTATTTAAAAAAATAATGGATTAACTTATCAAACGTTTAGTAAATAGATACTTTTTTTATATTAAGAATTTTATTTATAAGCCGTTTATTTATTAATCGTTTTCCATATCTCATTCTATCCCTTCAATTCCCATATCTTATTGTCAAATCAAACATGTTTTTAGTCCATAATGCAAGCTTAATGAAAAATACTATAATAAATCACAAAATTGATTTGTTTGTTTTCAATTATAACAAATTTATTAAACCGAATATATTTTCCTTCCAAGTTTTCTCTAATTATTTACTATCATTTTTTAAAATTTTTAATTTGACATTTCAATATTATTCATTTCATTTTCGATACAATCGAAAGAGAAATTATTAAGAAGATAAGATTTAATAAAATATAGTATTTCAATTTAATTAATGATGATGAAATATTAAATATAAATATATGTTTTATCCCTTAGTAATCTTCCTGATTGGAAAGGGGCGTAACATATGCAAAAAAAATATCGCAATACCGATTAATCAGATATATTGTTCTTATAAAATACGAATTGGCAGGGTGGAAACGCTTCTGGCTTTCCACTCTGGATAACCCGGATTCAAGTTTCGGGTCCCACCTCTTGAAAATGTTTATCTTGGAGTCCGGGCCCGGCCCGTCGATCCCCGTCCTCCACAATTCGGCTGATCCTTCTGCATGGATGGGCAGCCTGTGGAAGAGCTTGTTTTGCCCCGCGACTTAGTGTTCTTCCAGAATGGATAGTGACGTCATCTGTTGACAAAAAATACGAATTGTATATTTTATTAAGGCAAACTATATGGTACTATGGTATACTATGGTGTATTTTATTAAGGCAACTAGCAAAAGGCATATTCGATGGCGAATTCAAATAACTATTAGTACTTCATAATTAAAAAAATTTACTGTTAATAGAAAATTCACATAAGAAATCGGGATATTTAGTGATTATTAATAACACCATTTAAAATTTTTAAAAATATATATGTTGTATAAATTACCTGCAATGTATGAAAAGTAGGCATTGTATAGAATGCCTAGGGAATATATAGGATGCCTGGTGTTTTGGGCAAAGTTTGAAACGATTAATATTACATATACTTTCCTTAGGCATTGTATGCACTACCTAGGCATTATATAGAATTGGCAAATGCTATTTAGGCAAAGTATTAAAAGAGAGTCATGAAAAGCCCTTAATTAAAAATTCATAAATGAAAAAAGAAAATATCAAATAAAATATAGAAATTTCTTACTGAAAAAAATAAGAGGAAAAAATTAACCTACTTGTTGCAATAGGGAAGGCTTGAATGGCATTTTGAATTGCACTTCATTGCTTTTTTCACACAAAAGCACTTCATGTTTTGGCACTTTGGTCTTACACACTTGACGAATTCTTGGCCCGTTCCTGGGAACTGAGCAATAGCAGCTGAACGGAGAGATATTTCGCTGTCAGGAATGTCTTTAATTCTGTGTAAATTTTTTGGACTTATAAAGTGATTTGTGATCTCGCATACAGTTGTTTTAAAATTCCTTCAGAAGTTCCAAGTCGGTAAAAACTGTCTTCTGTTACGCTCATAACATCTATCAACAGGTATCTTATACTTTGCCTAAATAGTATTTGTCATTCTATATAATGCCTAGGTATTACATACAATGTCTAGGGAAAGTATATGTAATATTAATCATTTCATACTTTGCCCAAAAACGTTAGACATTCTATACAATGCCTGTTTTTCATAGATTGCCGGTAACATATATATCACGATAATTCCTTCGTACTGACAATGAGATAGCATTCAACCTTTCGAACCACAAAAAATATTCATGTTTTTAAAAATAACAAAATGCATAGAATTTTTAGACATATGTATTAAATAAACAAATTTGAATTTATTCAATATTATGAACTAAACAGGATCCATTAAATGATAGAGATTAAACTGCTGAACATTCTAATATTGGACGAATCATATAATTAGTCATAAAATGACAGTTATGAAAAACAATTTTGTGAAACGAAACAATATTCTTAGGTTTCTTGTAGCTTTAGAGGTTATCATGAAAACATGTTCATCAAAAATACTACCGGTATTTGACTTAAACATAACAACCAGATCAGCAACGTAATTAACACGCTGTAAAATATTACTGCTAATATAACGATCGTGATAGATTAATTTAACAAGGAAATATGTTATAATATAGGATTTATATGTATTAAAGTTTAAATAATTTTCTATACACCATAATGAAATATAATCCAATGCTTTTATAACAATAACGACCGATTACTGGTAGAAACAAAATGGGATATTTTTACATTGTCTGCATTATTCATCAAAACTGAAGGAAAATTCAATTTAACACCACAGATTATATCATTAATGTATTTGTTAAACAAAATAGGGTCCGAAAGATGAGACTTAAAAAAACACCTGAATGAATATTACGTTTATTTTAAAAAAATATTATATTTTTTCTCTTAATAGATGATATATTCCAATCTTTTGATCACAAATGGTGGGACGAAAACATTAGAACAGCTCCTACTATAGTCTGCCTACTTCTGTGTAGGGATTAGCCGAACTCTAGATGACTATCGACGGCAGGTATCCAGACTCTTTATAAGAATTTTATAGCCGTGCCGGATTCAATTCCAGATCCTCTGGGAGGAAAGTCGAAGCATTAACTATGTTTTTCTTTCTTTAACTTCAATTTCCAATCAATGATACTAAATGGCGGAATAACCGAGGCCTATTACAGATGTCCAATTTGCCGGATTGGCCGCGTGGAAATTCTTTGGCATACCACTCTAGAGGTCCCGCTGAAAAACCGAGTGTTTCTCAGGTTGATTCTCTGGTTTCTCCTTTTCGAAATTTAGTCATGGGGTCCGGGCCCAGTCTGTCGATTCCGATAATCCACAGTCCGATCGACTCTTTTGCAAGGATGTGCAGAGAGGTGTGAAAGGGCTTATTTCGCCACTTAGTACTTCGAGTGGAAAATGGAAACGTGTGTTGGCCAAAAAAGCCAACAAATGTCCATGTCCCTGAAGATTCAGCCGGACTGTAGGGAATAAAGGTTGACGGAATCCTGTTTTCTCATATAATTAGCGAATCCGTAACCCTCTTTAGTATAGGATATGGATTCACTGGAGATTCTCTTTCAAAATTGATCATTTAGTAAAGTCCTAGCATATTATCTGAAAGATTCAGGATCCACATCTCTAGATTTTTCAGAGGTGATTCAAATTCGTTTAAATCCAATACTTCACCTGTTAGCCTATTCTGTTATGTTTGTAATTGAGGCAAGAATAGCATTGTAACTTATTTTTGATCAACATATGATGCCACATTCCATTCTCTAGGAATACTATGTGACGGAGCGAAACAAGCCCTTCCACAGGCTGCTTGCTGAGGGGAACGCCGGATTGTGGAGAACGGGGATCGGCAAGCCGGGCCCGGGTCCTATCATAAATATTTTCAAGGGGTAAGATCCGAGACTCGAACCCGGTTCCTCCAGAGTGGAGAAAGCCGAAGCGTTTCTACGTGGCCAATCCGGTCCGCCACATTCCATTCTCTAGGAATACTTTTTTTTTTTGCATATTTTATTCCCCTTTCCAATCAGGGAGATTACTAAGGGGGCGAGGCCAGTTCCAATCAAAGGTTGCACCCACACCCATGGAGGGGGCCGGATGGTGAAGGACGGGGATCACCGGGTCGGGCCCAGTACCCCGAAAAAATTTGGGACCAGACTCGGGACGCGAACCCGGGTCCTCCTGCGTGGCATACCGATAGCGTTACAACTCGGCCATCCGGTCGCCATTTCTAGGAATACTTTGTGGCGAAACAAGCCTTCCATAGAGTGCCCACCCCTGCGGAAGGGTCAGCCGGATTGTGGAGGACGAAGATCGACAGGCCGGGCCCGGACCCTATGATAAATTTTTCCAAGGTATGGGACCCGAGACTCGAATCCGGGTCCTCCACAGTTGAAAGCCGAAGCGTTTCCACGCGGCCGATCCGGCCGAGTAAACGTTAGTTGGATAGTGACAGAAAATATTAAGAGAGAGATTGGAAAGTGGCAGCAAACCAGAGAAAAAATCCTGGATCTTCTAGTGGAAAATCAAAGCATTTTCACTCGGGTAATCAGGCCAGTAGATTTCCATCATTTCGGTGTGTGTGTTATTTACAAGGTTATTTATCCTATGAAATACTATGTACTGTAGTACACCGTGGTAGAACATATTATTATTATTATTATTATATACTATAATAAAGTTCTTTTATCTAATTTAATTGTTTTTATAAATGCAATTAAATTAGATAAAATAACTTTATTTTAGTATAAATAATAGCGAATATGTTATGTATTTCATATCATATCCGTAGATTCCAAAGTTGGCCGTCCGACAGCTGTTCTAGCCGAGCATCAGAGGTACTACTTTATCGCCTACGTACTAATACTGCTCCACTAAACGCCTTTCTTTATTCTCGAAAACTGCACCCGACGCCGGCGTGCCCACATTGCGGCGCCATCGAAACATCTATACATTACTGGATTGAGTGCCCAGCTTATTCAAGGGCGAGAATAACATTAGGAGCAGCACTACACACTTCCATTACTTCTCTCCCCGATCTAAACATCTATTGGCCTCCACGACAGGCGGACTCCCGTCGCCACATCGCTCACTTAGAACTTAGAACGCTACATTATAACGAATGACCGCTTCACGTGAAGCTCAGAGCAATACTCGTAATCGGAGGAAAAAGCGTCAGCTATAACCTCCATATTACCCAACAGAAGAAGAAGAAGAAATTTTTCATATTAAATTTATACTGTACTCTATTATTATTAGAGGGCGCTGAAGCCAGACTTCACAATTTTATCATTGGTTGCGATGTGACATTATAGTGTGTCATTTATTATCATGAAATAGTAAAATTTTGAGTTTATTATGGAAGATACCAATTTAGATTTTGTCGGCGCTTGTATTGATGAAATAGCATTAGAAGGATTAGATGGGATTACACTTTCTACATTATGGCTGCGGTTAGAAAAGAGGCCTTATTTCCCTTTATCTCTGGATGATGATTCCAAAGCATTCATCTGGGAATTTATTTCTCAGCATCCTGATATAGAATTTTACGAATTACCAGAACCAAGAAAGAAGTTTGTATTATTCAATCGATATGATTATTTAGATCTAGATATTGGGATTGTATTTGAACCTGAAAATATCCCAGATGATATTTATCCTTATAAAGCAGTTGATGAAAAAGATATTAGAGGTTCCTGTACTACATTCTTTACGCGAAAAAATATCACTTATATAATCAGAGATGATGATCGTATGTTGTTGACATACGAAGAAGTTATTGAACGTTGGGAAGAAAATTTGGTATTGGTAGCTTCTCAAAATCAAAGAACCCTTGCTTTGTTAGGCACAGAAATTAATCCTCATCTCAAGCTAAATATTATTCAGTATTGCATGCTTGAGAGGATTGGAAGATCACGATATCATGGAGAAGTAACACAAGGGAAAACAGGATTGATGATATTTGGAGAATCATCAAAAACATTATATTATTATCGGAAATTGTTATTAGAGAAGAACTTGATTACAAAGCAAGTGCATTATGAAAAGAATCACAAAGGACAAACAACAGTTGGCAGTTTATTACACTTAAAGAGATTTTATGTGGAAAGACAGTCCAAAATTCAGATTATTTTACAAAAAATGTCAGAATTATTGTCTGAAAAGCCAGAACAGAGAGAAATTTTTCATAAACTTCGAAATGAATTGGGAGTGAAAGATAATACTTTTAAAAAAGTAATCCAAAAAACTTTTAATCGTTATTTTAAATTGTATATTGTACCATATCGGCAAATATATCCTAATGCAACTGACAAAGAGGCAAAATCACAAAATGGAAATGAGAAGATGTTAAAAATGATTGAATTGATAAAACCTTATGATCAAAATGAAGATGATGATGATAATGATAAAGAAACAAGTACTTTAAATGAAACGTTTTTCAATCCAAAAAATTTTATGATTGATAGACCACTCTTGTCTCAAGTATTTAATGTCATAAAAAGTGAAGGCCCAAAAGGAATTTCTGCTCAGGAGATCGGTAGGACAATGGGAATTCCTAAATTAGAAATGAGACTTTTATGCCGTAATTTGGAAAGAAGAGAAGTAGTATCAACTTATATGCAAGATGTTGGGAGACAACGTGTGACAAAATATATTGCTAAAGAATATGAAAAAGATAGTGAAATTCACAAAAAGATATTAATAGAAAGAAAACGAATATTAGATCTTTCAGAACAATACCAAACTACTACAGATAAAAATGAAGAAAATTCAGAAATAGATATAAATAATTATCAATTGTGTGATGTATCTCAAATCCCAGAAAACAATGAATTATCTTTTATCAGACTTGACCAGCCTGAAAATAATGAAATTGATGAAATTGATAAAGATAGAAAGAAACAAATTTCTCTCAGTTTTACAAAGGATATAAGACAAATGTATAGTGAGAAAAATAAAAAAGAAACATCACATATAACATACAGGATTTTGAAAAGAGCTGGAATAATTATGGAAACAGTGAAAAAATTGAAAATAGTCGAAGATATATATCAAATTCAAAAATTAATACATGAAAGTGAAGTAAAGGAAGGCTACAATAAAAAAATTCATAAAAAATCTGTACTTCGATTAATTTATAAACTTGCTAGGGATGGCTATCTGAGATCAATCAAGACCATATTAAAACTTGGTGATAATGTTAAGAAACTTCATTTTGTGTGTGATCCTAGCATTACAGTTGATGATCCTGCTGTAAAAGTTGCCATAGAAGAAGCTAAATTTAAATATTTTGCTAGTAAAGTAATGATAAAACCTTTACAAACAAAGAATGAAAAACAGAATAAGCACATGGATTCAGTTGGTCAGAGTATTCATGAATTGCAACAATTGCAACAGAAATCTTCAGAAAAAGTTAAAGTACAATATATGCCATCCATTGGAAGAACATATGGATTAGAGCCAAAATTCATTAGAATGAAGTCATTATACACATTATTGTTTTATCTTGTTTATGATTACCAAGGAAATTTTTCTACTAATATTGATGGACCTCCTATATATCATGACGAAATAGGTTGGAAAATGTTTATCCCTCCATTACGTCAGCATCCTGGAATTCCAGAAGGATGGTGTTTGATCAGTGATGTTCTTCTTAGTTTGCCTCTTTCATTATTGGTTAAAATAGTTAACATTACTTACAAAGTTGAAGGATTAGATATCTTTTTGAAAGATCCTATAAAACAACATTATCTTTTAAAGGATCTGCCACCAGAAATCAGAAATGCTTTAATGTACAATAGACGTTATATTTTCAGCATATGTGAAATCGCTACTAAATTAAGTTTTATGAATCTTGTTTCATTTGGTCCCCAGCAGTCTAAAGAAAAAGACCATGGCTTCATTTATGTACATCGATATGCATCAATTAAAGATACAACTATATCAAAAACAGGATATATATATATAAGTGATGATACAGAATATAGCATAAGAAAGTATTATTTGAAAACATTAGAAGATGTAGAGTCGTATTGGTTAAATTTAGAAACTGTTTGTTTACATACTCCTTTAGGAAGTTATAATTCAGCGCGTGGTCAAAGTATTAATATTGAATATATTTACCGCAAACCTGTGATGATTGAAGCTTGTAGAAACAAAGAATATTCTGAAATAGTGGATGATGGATGTTTATTAGGAGATGGACGAGGAGCTGCAGGCCTTGATTCTGCTTTCTTTGCTCATTTGAAACGTAATTGGTCATGGCCATCAATGGAACATCACTTTCATCATAATATTGAAAAATTATGTCAAAAAGATTCAGATGTAAATCTGACTGCAAATACAAATTATATGCAGTATTTACTTCATGGAAATGATTCTTCATCTCAAAAATTACCTGAAAGGAGAAGATTTATACGCTTGAAAAATTTAAAACGTAAAATGTCTGTTGCTATTGAAAATAATAATAATAAGTCAGTTTTTGAAAAAGATGATAAATCTATGGAGAACAACTTAAAAAGAAAACAAATATCAGATAATGAATCAAATTCATTATCCAAGAAACGTTTCAAACCAGATAAAATTGTTCGAAATGTTAGTAGAAAATTAAAAAGAAAACGCAAACCATACTATGATGACAAAGATAAAGATGCATTAAAGAAAATGTCAAAATTGAGAGTTATATGGACTGCTCAAGAAGATAGTATTTTATTAATGTGTAAAGTTGCTTCTTATTTATTAGATCCAAATTATAATAGAATGGTTGTACCTTACACATGTGTGAGAGATATGCTACATGAAAAACTTCCTATATTATCTTCAAACAAAACATCACGTGCTTGTCAAAGAAGAGTAAGTTACATGTTAATGAATCCGACAACAATTCAGAATGTTTCTGTATTTTTGTGTGAAGCTCGGCAAGATAAAGAATTGACAAATTTGTATCTTGGACCTAAACCCCCAAAAACACATGAAGAAATGTGGTCAGATATGTTTTTGACATTATTAAATCAATTGTTAAATAAGTTTACTCAATCTTCTACTGATCGATGTAAAAATATTACACTTCCAAAAACAGTGAAAGAACTTAGGAATAATTATCAAATGATTACATCAGGGGAGCTTCCAGATCACAAAACCAAACATCAAGATATAAAAACTGTTGAAGATATTCATGAAAGTGTAATTTATTCTTTAATTATGTCATCACTGTGTGCTTCAGGAGATAAAAATAATTGGAGTTACATTTTATATAAATTATATCAGCAATATCCAAATTATTTATTGCAAAAAGTGGTTTCTAATATTCGTCAAGATCAAATTGCTACTAAGAAGAAAAATTTTACTAAAAAATCATATAGTAATCTTCCTCTTTCATCTGTTCCTTATCGTCTTTCTATCAATTATTACAATTCATTAATGACTCCATTTCAGATGGAAATTTATCATGAAACATATTCATTACTGGATAAATTAACAAAGAAACCATCAACTGGAGTAGATGTTTTTACAGATGTTCTTCCAGGTTATTCTGCTGGAGTTGTTTCACTAATGTCTAAATTTTTATTAACTTTTGAATTGCATATTCCAGATCAAATTATTTTATTAGACATAAGTTTAAATGATCGGCAGCGTTTTGAAGTAGAAAAAAGAATGAAGGAAATGGAATCTGAAGAATGTATGAGTAAAGAAAATCAAGAGAAGTGTGATGATTTAATAAATCAAAATTTAGACATATCAGAGGAACCTCCTCCAAAAAAAAGGTTATTAGATAATAGTAATGATATAGAGAAAAATCAGAGTGGTGACCATGATTATTCAACAAAAACTGATATTGAAATATCAAATTTAAATAGTAATGTTTCCTTTGAGGTATCCTCTTCAACAAAAGCATCAAGATTTGCTTTATATATGTTACGTCAGTCTGAAGAAAACAAACAAAAAAATAAGATGTTACATTCTCAAGATTACTTTGTAATCAATTCTTGTAATGTTTATTGTCGACTGCGCCATGAAAACAAGCAAGTTTTGAATACAAATATAATTTATGATATTATTGAATCCCAAAGGAGATGTCTTCCACTTAATACCATTCCATCTATTGAAATTCTGTATAACTCATCAATGTTTGATGATGATGAGAAAGAATTAGCAAAAAATATATATGGTGAAATTTGTAATGAGAAAGAATTAGGTATTAAAGAAGAAACATTATTAGAAAAATTTCAAAATTTAGATGATACAAGAACATTACAGAAATTATTGAATTATATGTTAGATAATTGGATAATTATCAGAGTTGGATCTTTATGTTTTAGATATGTTTCATATCAGCATTCAAAACCATGGATTCTTTCTTCTTTAAAAGTTCCAAAAGAAAGTAGGTCATTTTATACAACAGATAATCCAAGTTGTATGGAAAATGAAGAAATTATTTTGGATAGTAATATTCCTTCAGAACTTCAAACTATTACTGATAAAAATTCTGTCAATCAGATAGAATATTGTGAAATAGAAAACACCAGGAAAGAAATAGAGATTGAAGATAATGAATCTGTAGCTTTAAATTTAACTATTAGCTCTACAGAAGAAGAAGAAATGGAATCTACTGAAACTAATGAAAAAACATTATTAAAAGACACTAATATTTCTGATAAATCTCCAGATTTAAGTAAAATAAATGAAAAATCAATAGATTTTTCATCAGAAAAAGAAACAAATCCAGATAAAGAATCAAACTTTACCTATACTTCCATTTTGCATGAGAAGAAACCACAGGAAAAAGTTCAATTTATTGGTAGATTATGGAGAAAACCAGATGGTTCATTAAATCATTCAACTTTTAATAAATTTTTAAGTTCTGTTCTTGGTTATGTGATGGCTACTCCTGGTACTACAATACAAAAAACATGTGAAAATTTTAAACTGTCACTACAACCTGTTCATGTACTTGAATTATTGGAAATACTTGAAAAGGCAGAATGTATTCAATGTTTTTATGTAAAGCCATCTCATCCAGTGACTTTGTTTTCTAAACCCAATGAATATACTTTTACAGACAAAAAAAGCATACAAAGTACTTGTCATATAGAAGTTTTGCCTGATGCAATTGTCAAATTCAGTCAATTGTCAGAAGTGCTTATAAACAAAAGAGGACTTAAAAATGTAAAATACAATTCTCGTTAGTGATTTTTGTATTATTTCATAATCAGTGCTTATTGATGTCAAAATTTCTTATTCTTTATAAGTGTATTAAATATATATATATAGATATTTAATTTTTGTTCAATCATTGATATGTATATACAATATATATTTAAAATATCATGAATTAAATCTTTAATTTTATGTATCAGAATTTCAGTGAATGATGATTACATCATTTAGCAAGAAATTAAAGCTTTGTTAATACAAAATTATTCAGATAAATATTATTTAAAACTAATAAAATATGATGCTATTGATATCAAGTATAATGATACACAATATACACTTCTTACTATCAGTAGAATTCAAATATACCTATCCCCAATTTACACAAAAGATTGGTTCCTCAGAATGTAAATAAATCAAAATCATGGCTTTTTGTATGGAAAACTGTGTAAATCGAAAAAAAAAACAAATTGCATAATTTAGTCACTTATTTAATTGAATCATTTATTTCAATGTAAAATAAAAATGAAAAACAAAAAATATCACTATTGGTCCATTCATGAAATAGCAAATATATAAAGCCATATGTAATACATTTTATAGAAGCTAGAAATACAAAAAATTCATATAAAATTAGTATCACTAGCCATTAAATATGAAGTTTTAAAAATTTCTGATTAGGGAAAAAAAAATATGCACCTTTCTGCTGCTAAAGATTTATTGCACTAATTAATATAAATGTATTTTGTGCACAAAAAAGGGGGAATTCTCTTTTTTAGATTTAGTGCCAGTGCTAACAAACAAATGGTACTAAAAGAATGACTGTATAAATGTGTGCAGTATAAATTTTTATTTTTAATAGTTTTTAACTGTTTTCAAAATCTGTTATTTTGAAAAAACATGTAAAAGCAAAATTGTATAAAAAAAATATGTAAATTGGGGGCTAGGTATACTGTATTCATTTATATGAACTAAAAACATTGAAATTAAATACACAATAAGTTCTTTGATATTGAAATTTATAAGTAATATGGAATATTACTTAAATAATAGTATAACAGTGGATATTCTTGGATTCAGAAGAGTCCATTGCTTTATCTTAACAGTTTGCATGAAATGAAACATTTGAAATTAATTAATCTAATTTACATAAAAAATTTACTGAAAAATTGATGATGAACCTGACGTATGGTTAACTTACAATTTTTTCTTTAAGTTTGAAAATATTTGATTTTGCAAAATAATAAAAATACTTGTACAAATCCTTGCCTTTTGAAAACTACCTATTGTTTGACATCTGGTCTAATGATGATGATAGTTTGGGAATTGCTTTCAGTATATAATAATAGGTATGGCCATAGCAATGATTTAGTCATGTAAAAATTTCTATAAAATGGTTACAAAGGTTATATCATGCAGCAGCTTCAATATCTAGTAAATTATTCACATTCCAAAAATTTTGAAGAAAAACAGACTTGCAGCCAGTTGCACCAACGTCAATTAAAATAATTAACTATTGGTTGGTTAACGATTGGTTAAGCAGTTTAACAGAGACATTGCACCAATAGTAGTTATGTCTTGGTTAGCTAATTGGATCTCATTAAAGTTAGGAAGGCTGTGATTGATTCATTCTGTTCCTTGTACTTCTGATCAAAATGACAAACATTAGGACTGAGAAGAAAAGTGATGAAGTGTGCAACTGCAAAGAAATGCTTTCTGAAAATTCAGTGAGCTGCTAACTTTTTATAAGCCGAGAAACATTTATTGATAGAATTAGTTGAAAAATATCATTGAAAATAAAAGAAATAGCATTATCTTGAAAAAAAAGAAGAAACTTGGAAAGTTTTGACTTAAGAATTTACAAGTTATTAAAAACAGGTTAGTCATTTAAAATTAGAATATAGATCAGGCATGGGCAACCTTTCCTAATTTGGGGGCCAAATTATATTTCTGTTGCCAAGTCAAGGGTTGGCAACAGAAATATTGGGTTGGCAACCAAATTAATAAATAAAATAAACTAATATTAAATGAATTAAAACAACTTGCTAAAATTAATTATAAAAATAAAAATATTTTAATCTGATTACTATGTTTTTAATCGAAAATGGTAATAAATTCTTTAGTGTGACCATTTTACATCATATCAACTATAGTTAACTCTAACTGAAAAGACTCGTCGAACATCAAATTTGGCCTTGAAAGTTCTTTAGTTGAAAAGACTATAGTAGAACCATGAATAGAACACACCATATTTCTCCATCCATGAATCTGACCAACTTTGCTGAAATGGATCAGGGACTGGATCAAATGAAGTAGAGGGCCGAATCTGGCCCGCAGGCTGGGGGCATATGTGATATAGATTAATAATTTAAAGGTCAAATATCTGTAATATAAAAATATAGTAGATATTGTACTTTATATAATTTATTTCTTGTATAAATTTCAAGTTTTCACTTCTTAATACAGATACAATAAAAAATTAAATGGTGCTGGAGAAAAGTTAATATCCATTTTAAAAGACCAGTTTAAATCATTAACAAATCCCTTTGGCTGTAATTCAGCTTTTCAAAAAGTTTTGATTCTGAAGGTGACTTTCAATTTTAAAATAAATTTTAACTATTAACCATAGATTATTATTTAAATTAATAATAATATTTTAAACCCCTCTTTCCATTTAGAAAGTATGATCGTCTGTATAATATTATAGTTTTATAGAAAAAATCTAAAATAACCAAATTGTGTCTCATTTTCATTAAATCTACAGACTTCAGGACAATCTACAGAATACAATATATATATATATTTTAAACAATATACATATACAATAATAATCATTTATCAGTAATATTTTTAACTGTGTATATATAGTTATTAAAAAGTATATTATATGTGTATATATATTTTATGATTAAAAATATTATTGATAAATGATTATTATTGTGTTTATTAAAAAAAAAAAGTTTCAAATCAGTTTTTTCTACCTGTTACAAATCTTTAGGTAATAATATGATAATTAAAATTCTATTCATTTGCTACAAAAATTGATTTCTAACAAAAAGTAATGATAAAATTATTTTACCTAAAACTCAGGAAATAGAAATAAGCCCAAATTTTTTACTTTGATGATAAAATTGAAGATTCTTTTTTTTTTATGTTTGTTAGGGGGAAAGCTTGCTATACAAAGCTGAAATGTTCATGTTTTTTATAAACAGAGATTTCCCTCCCTAGAAATTAAATATATTCTATAAAACTGTATAAAAAAAAAAATTGTTTAGGCTAATTTCTTGTGTTTTTCTTAGACCAATGAGGGTATTGAATGCAAATCTATCACTGATTTTGCTCTACTCTCAATACTTCGTAAAAATTTTACACATCACATTTTTTGATGAAAATTATTACAGATATCTCTCTGTTTATAAAAGTTTTTAGACATTAAAAACTGTTAAGGGAAAATTCATAAATTGGAAACTCATTTCCTATTAATTCCAATGTAAAAATTTTTAATTGTTGTTGGGCATCAGAAAGCCACTGCCATTTTATTTTATTTTTTTTATGTTAAAGCATTTCAAAAGCATTAATATAAATATAATTATATAATATAATACTATCGGACTACTGATTGGTACACCTTTTAATTGTTGGTATAATACTCCTTTGAAAACGAAGTACAAATCATAGCAAATGGTGTGTATGATGTCCCTTAGCAGTGATGCACATTGTTGTGATTCAGGTAAGTTTTCCAAAAGAAACCTATAGAAGATTAAGCAAACCGGCTCCAATCGTAAAGATGGAAAAAGGTTTTCAAAATCGTACTTCACAAAAATATCATTTTGATCAAATTGGAGGTCTTTAATTCTATCCAGTATTTTATATGTAGCATTAGATGAAAATTGTGTATCTTTCAAAATATTTAGGCACCATTTTGTAATGACCTTCTCGAGAGCGTATGTTGGAGCCTTTCTTTTCTCAACTATAGGTCTCAGGGTTATAGGATTTTTATGAGTTTTACGAAGCCGAAAAGCCTTGGACATACTGGCACATTATTCTTTTTATGCTTCCAAATTTGTGGGAAGTTCTTGTTATTAACTAAGTTATTGACTTTAGCTGCTAACTTGAGAGTTGGATCCCTGGAAGTGGTTTTGGTTTACTATCTCTAATATAATTCTCTAGGAATTATATACTATTGTATGTAGTTTCCAACCATCATTAAAGCTGTATATTAGGTATGTGGACGATGTGCTAAAAAATTTTTAAAAATTTTGATATTTAAAATCATTATACTATTGTTATTCTAATGCTTACTATACATTATTATATATATATTTTAAATGAATAATTTTTGAATTATAGAATTTAAACTGATGAGAGTGTATACCAAAAGCACTTTTTGTTAAAGTGTATTCATTTAAGTTTATAATTTTCTTATTCCTGTCAAAAAGGCTGTTATTTTTGTTTATTCATTAGAAGACAATGGTACTTCAATTAATTTGGCAGAGTTATACTTCACAGAAGAAACAACAATACTCTCCTTTAAATATAGAATATATACCAGTATCATATTCCTTGAGCTCCAAACATATTATAAGAAAAATTCAAAAAACCTAGGTCTAACATTTGTAATCAGGCAGAATCCTATCATCCTTAGTCAAATGCACAATGATAAAGAGAGATATGATAATGTGCATCAAACCAGTGTTTACACAATTCCTCTTTATAATAATGATTTATAGGCAGAAGAAAAATATATAGGAGTAACAATGAGAAACCTAGGGGACAAGTTGATAGAACACCAAAGGTTTGCAATGAATAGTAAATTTTTTACAACTTTAGCTCAGAAGCATTACAGAAATGATGGCATAATCAGATTGCAAGAGATAAAAATGATAAAAACTTGCATCGATCCAATGCTTGCTAAAATACTTAAAACTGTTACTATTTTAGAATATGCAAAAGATAGTAATATGATTAATGAACAGCCTTCAGATGCCCTTCAACAGCATGATGATATTATATATATTAAACACTGTAGGTTGTCCAGCCTAACCTATTATCATTATGTTTAAAGCTATTTATGTAAAAATCCAGGATATATAATGCCTGAAAAGTGTTATTTTATTTAATGATGGTATAATATATTGGGAGTTTAGCAAATACTTGTCACCAATATTTACTGAAAAACAAGTGAAAATTGGCTTTTAGACATTAACATTAGAACAACAGAACATTCAAATTATATTTAAAAATTAACATGTATACAAATATAAATCAATATAATAATAAAATAGTGAAAAAACAAGTGTTACAAACTATAAAAAATATAAATTATAAATACATAGAGTTTAAAAAAATAAACAGAAACAAAATAACTATATTTAAATATTGGATGCGATGAATTTCCATGCGGAATCCAAAGTATTACCAGCAATCTTATTTAATATAGGTATTTTTGGTTATTATTATAAATATGCCATTTTTCTTTAAAGTCAATTGATGTGTTTAAAAATCATTATTAATGATTTACACATCTTCCCAAAAGACCTTTGCATCATGGGTAGTAGTAAACTCACCTAAAGCAGTTTTATATATAAGGTTGATTACATCCTATTTATATTCTGGGATAAATTTACATAAGAGATGTTTTGTTTCCTAATGTAATAATGAGTAATATTGGACCAAATGTTTTTTACTGGAATAAAATATATACCTTTGTGATTAATGGCAGTATGTTTTTGCTTATCACTCTATGAATTAGTGAAAACACATTACAGTTTTTCATATAGCAAACATTTTTAGTTTTTTTTTTCAATTAGAGATATATGCTTAGCAGTGGCAATATTATACATCATAATTACTAGTTTATTAACAGAATGTAATATTATCTGGTATGTCAATATTACAGTTTTTGGCCTTTTTAAGAATTTTATTAAAATTATGATCAGAAAATAAACTTGGTTTATTGTTTATTTTCATTTAGTGTTTTTAGTAAGAAGTCTTAAATTATGAATTCTCTCTAACAGTGCATAGCATATATGCAGTGTTGTCTGTTTATGTTGGTTGATTATCAATCAAGGAATCCAATGAGCAAATACCTTCTGATATTAGAGTTGATCTTTTATAATACTGTAAGATCCAGTGAGACTCCTCTGTTTTTATATAATTATTCTGTTTAAATTGATCAATATTTGAGATCTGAATGATCTTAATTTATTTCAAAATTCGTTAAAAATTTAATAATTATTTCTTGCCACATTTGGCAAAGTTTTATGATAGGAAATAGAATCAGAACTTTTAACATAAACAACTGACAAAAGATCAGATAAAGAACCTCTCTTTTTTCAATTTGTTCCTCCTTTGTATATAGTCATCAATGAATCACAATTAATCATCAGAGATGGCTACTGTATAAAAAAGACCTTAGTTCCTTTCGAAGTTGTTCCTGGTCGTGATCTTGACAGTTCCCAGGTTTGGTCAGCTGTTGTATCTGATGTAATCATCGGCAAACCGTTGCTGATTCCTACAATACTATTCATATTGCCAATACTGATATTTAAATTTGAGATAATATCATTACTTGTTATGCATTGATCATCAGGAACAACTGCTTCAACTTGCTCAGCCATCTTTGTTGTTGTCGATATTCTCAGACACTTTGAATGAAGTTTGTTCTTGATATGTTCATAGCCTTTGTCGAAAGCCTTACACCACTTTAAATGCTTATGTCAGATAATATGGCTTCACAAAACTGTGCCTTCAATCTTTTGCAAATTTTAAATGGTTTCACTCCTTTTGTGGCAAAAATTTGGTAGTAATATATTGTTCCCTACTTGGATGAACTTTGACTTCACTCACTATCATAACTTCCAGGAAAATATAAGTTAATTGCTTAACAACAGGTTCAAGGTTGAAGAGATACCAATTGCTTCATGTGATTGCTTTAGTTGCTGTATCTATGCAGTTATTCATTGTAGAAGACTCAATTTATAATTTAAATTTAAATGCTTCTTATAAAATATTTTTATTATCACAGCTTTTATTTTAAAGCTAAGATATATTATTTAACTTGCTTTGAAGTAGTAAACAAAATATGTTAGCTTAATTTTATTATAATTAATAAATCTTATTCATAAATAACTGCACTTTGAGACATTAACTCTTCTTCCATCATTAGTTATACCATACTTATGCTAGGTTATAATTTTAATTTTACATCATTATGCTAACCTCATATTTAAGCTAATTTAGCATTTAAAAATGGTAAAATTTCAATGCCTATGTATAAATTATGATTTTCATATTTCAAAAGTTAGGATAGTATGATTTTTATTGAAATAAATAAAAATGAATCTTGATTAACTGAACTTCTATTAACTGAGATTTCTGTTAACAAGCTATACATCAGTGCAAGATAGTCAAGGAATAGTTATTATGGCAATAAGGAGTAAATTGTTTATCTTTCATGACAAAAGAAAAATAACAAGAGAAATGGCTCACTTCATAATTGCCTATTCTTTTTTTTAAGTATAAGCTAAATCATTAAATGTGAATTTCAAATGTCTGATCTTGTTTGTCAGTGTATACAGTACAGCACTTTTAATTACAATACAGTACATTTTTAATACAAAATTTAATTATCATATCATAGATACAAATCTAAGGAATGGACATATTAAAAAGACATCGCATTAAAGTAGAAATGATATCATGATTCCATTATTCCAGTGCTCTACATCATTCTTGTGGTATGAATGATGGGAAAAAATTCGGATGGTGCAATTTTTCCAATTGTAGTGGTTTGGCTTAAATAAAATTTAAGTTTAAAAGAAAAAGTACTGATGTACACAATAAAGATAGTCAATTAGTAGTGATGTTAAAAAATTATGGTCATCATAGACGGTTTCACTTTATGTTTGATCTATAAAAATGATGGTTGTGGTTACGTTAGGGAGGTGGTCATCTTATGGAGGGTCAAATAGCATTATATCTATGAGAAAAAATTTGGTTCCCATAAAATTGTGGTTGTCATGTCATGTGGTCGTCTTATACAGGTGTTCATGAAGTTAGTTTTCACTGTATTTTGTTATTTCTTATAGAAATTAACTTATATTATATTCTTACCAAAGAAGTTTTATACATGGATAGCTTGCTCATTCATTTATAAGTGAAGTCGTTACTGGTGGGGTACTTTCACGAATGTACATTCAACGCTATAGTAAATTGACTTTATTTGGTGGCTCAGATGTAGCCCATTTATTTTAAGTGTGATGAACAGATCCTAATAGTTAATAAAAAAGGTGTAGTATCCAAATATGGAATATTAAACCATTTTTTATTATAATTTTTTATAAATACACGATTTTGATAATTTCGAATGAAGTGCTCAAAATGCTCCAATTTTTTCATTTTCCTAATCATTTAATGCTTTGAGGATGGAGAAAAATAGATTTAAAGACCATTGAGGGTGAACTGTCAAAATAAAACCATTATTATATGTATTTTATGCTTAAAAAATGTAAAATTATAAAAAAAATAACAAACACAAAGAGAGTGAATAAAATTTTATTTTATTGACAAAGATTATAATCAAACAATAAAGAACATAATTACACTATTAATAGCAAATAATAGCACTATTAATACCGAATAATAAAATATAATGCAAAGTCGCAAATTCTAATGAATACCAGTAGCTGAAGAAAAATAAAAAGTATTTACTCTCACTGCTAGAAGTGCTTGTGTAGTTTCTTTATATAGAATACCAGTAATATTATAATAATAATAAACAAATACCTAGAATATACACTACCACTTGCTATCATGTAAACAGGAACTATATAAGCACTATTAGCAAGGTATTAAAAGTTTTTATTGGCATATAACGTTTTCAGACAAAAATCAGTCCCTCATCAGTATGCCTGTTTTTAGCGAAGATTACAAATGTATTATAGAAAATCGAACGTTAATACAGAACAGGAATTAAACATCAATTTTCTGATTGATGTTTAATTCCTGAAAGAAAATTGATGTTTAATTCCTGTTCTGTATTAACGTTCGATTTTCTATAATACGTTTGTAATCTTCGCTAAAAACAGGCATACTGATGAGGAACTGATTTTTGTTCGAAAACGTTATATGCCAATAAAAACTTTTAATACCTTGCTAATAGTGCTTATATAATTCCTGTTTAAACAAATACCAGTAATATTATATATATAACTAACCTAATGGTCTAATGACTCTGCAAATCCAGAGTTCGACCTGAGCTCAGGTCTTTTACTACTTCCTAAAGTAAATATAATTAAATTCAAAACAATCTAAATCAAAACTTGACATTTAACCAGCAAAAACAAAAACAACCAGAAATTTACAACTAGAAGTAGCGAATAAGTGTTAGATCAAAAACAATAAACGAAATTAGAATCTTATACTAATAAATTGAATAAATTCTCAGAACTAGTTAAATAACAAAAATATAAATTTATTAGATTCAAAACACTTACAAAATACAGTGAATGTAAAAAGTATTCGTACACCTAAACATATGGGGGAAAAAAGATCTGCACGGGAGCATAAATGAATATTTAGAAGAAATAAAAAATGCATGTAGTTTAGAAGTGTTAGCTTCATTTTTCAGAACACAACCAGATCGAAATAACCAGAAAAAATGTTTGAAACTTACAAACAAAGAAATATGTTGCATGATTATGCACACAAAAAGTATTCGTACACCTGTGTCTTTAGGTGAAGTTCATCAAAATTTTGAGCATTGTTAATATTTGGTTGGA